>SNQJ01S0017249.1:25088-40491 GCA_010110895.2 Picea sitchensis
AAGCTTCTATTAGGTCTTCTTACATCCACCTTATTCTATTTTATTGAAAGGTCTTATTAATATTGACCTTTATTACATCCGAATACATTGATCTACCTATGTGCGGGTTAGGACCTTAACAGTTTCTAACATATCACATGTCTCCTTAATTAGGTATTGTGCAACAACATCAAAGAAATATTGAACATGATCTGAGTAGGTCAAGGACCCTTGGATATGTAACCTATGCTACAATACGTTGCAAGGGATTGTTGTTGACATAAATATTTGTGTTGCATTGAGCTAAATCAAAGCCAACACAACAATAGGTTATGGTATGGCACAATGTCACAAAGGATTAAGGGGATCTCACACTAAAAAAAGTGGCAATGGGGAATTTAAAAAAACATTATTTAAAATAGACATGCATTCCTTTTAACCCAACCTTGATGCTTTCCGAACTGCCACACCTATTTCTTATAACAAAAGAACATGTGCACCTTCATAAACTTTCCACATAGATTAGGAACACAATCACATTATTCATGTGCACATTCTATAACACATATGCATTATTTTGAACATACAAAAAAATGTATTGCATAAAAAATTACCGCCCCTAAAATGTATCATGAAGCTTCCTGTTTTTTACATCACTTTTTTCCATGACATCCATTTTTAGCGCTCTTTATGTTGGTGAATAATTATTTGTGCACATATAATTAATAAATTGTGCATGATAAGTATATTTATGGTTATATAATAAAGCATTGGAGTTATCAAGATAAGGTTGACATTACTTTAGTTAACTTGTAATACCTCAGTTTTGATCCCCACACCAGTAATATGTATGTGTACATGATGAATGGCTATAAGCCGACAAATGTAATTTGTAAATGAACATTGATTGTTAATAAAATACATCATATGATGCAAAAGAGGAAGGAAAAAATGTGGACTTATGATTCTATAAGAGGGGAAAGACAAGAGAGGGGGGCGGGGGGGTAAAAAGAAGATAATATTATTGTTTTTAGGTTTCTGTGGTGTGAGTTTTCAAAGCTAGCATCTTCTGGATTAACCATAGTAGAGTTCATTTTTGTCGACGTTTCAAATCCTTTACCTAGATCCATCTTCAAGACTATTTTATCTTCCAGATTAACCACAATAGAGTTCATTTTTATTGACATTTTGAATCCTTTACTTGGACTGAAGATGAATCCAAGTAAAGGATTCGAAATGTCGACAAAAATGAACTCTATTGTGGTTAATCCAGAATATACCAGCTCTGAAGATAAAATTATTTTAATCTTATCTTAAGCTTTTAACCTTGTTTAATTAGTATTCCGTAACCCTTAAGATAGGTATGGAAAGAGGTTGAACATCGAACCTCACTTCAACATTTGTGGGATAAATCGACCCTAGAATATTGCTTTCAAGAGTACTTTATTAGAAGAGAACTGAAGGAATATAAAACACTTCCATACTTGATTATGGGAAATATGGTTGGCAAGGAATGCCCTCATTTTTTAGGATGACCAAATTCCCACTTTCATAGTTTCATTACAAGATCTTTCATTGTTTGCTCCTTATAATCCTAGTGTAAATCCAAGACCTAGTCATGTGATATGAGAGGTGATTATGAACAAGGATTATGCTTGGAGCTTCTTTGATGGATCCTGCCAAGGTTCATAACACTTTTGCAATTTAGGTTTTTTGTTATTTACATATGAGGATTGTTATTTCATTGGTAAGGAAAATATGGGTATTTGGACAAATAATCAAGGTGAAATTAAATCAATATTATTCTTATTGAAGTGTGCTTTAGAGAAAAAGAATTGCAACTATAGGTATTTGGAGACTATGTTATGACTATCAATTGGATGAACAATGGAATCTGGGTCCACGGTACGAGTCTTTCAAGTTGGAATTACATTTTGAAGGATATCTCTCGTATTTTTCAAATGATTAGTTTTACTCATATATTTAGAGAACTGAACAAGTTTTCCAATTTTCTATCTAAGAAATATTTACAGTGGGTTGAAGGTTTTCTTGTCTTAGATGAATTTACTAAGGGAAATCTAGTTTCCTCAAGGTCTCATAACCTTTTAGACTTTCGATCTTATTTGGCTATTGATTTGAAATATTTCAAGTCTGTGGACACTAATGATGATGACCTATTTTGATTAGAACTCAGTGAGATATTTAAGGTTTTTGAATAGCCTATGTAAAATATATTGGTAGTGGGCCTATAGGCCATAGAAAAATAGTTATACATTGTGTGTGCATCAACACCCAAGGATTGTATGTTTAGTTCATCTGGAATAGAAAGTACTTTTTTTTCTTAGAAAAAAATGAAAAGACAAAAAATACATGAATAATAATATAAAAAACAATTTATATGTCAAATATACATCTCAAATATTCCAACTATGGCATATCAATTTTTTTTTTGTAATTTAGCTACTCATATATTAATCAATATACAAAAAAATACATTCTTTCCAAGCTATTTGTCAAACCTCTAAAGATTCTACTTGTGTTGGTATTCGATATTAATAGGTTTGATCATATTATCAGTATATATATATCTAGCCTATGTGATCTACATATAACTATAAGAAGATAATAAAATATGTTTTTCTTTTCTTTTCTACATTTTCACATTTCTTCATTCTACATGTGGAATGTAGAATGCAGAGAGTCTTGTTTCTCTTTCTCCCCATGGTTGAGTTCCCACATTCCCTCATTGTTGCATCGATTGCAAAGTGTAGAGGGAATTTTTATTCCCTTATCTGTATTTTCACATTTCTACTTGCATAGAGTATTTTTTCTCTTTCTTCCCATGGTTGAGTTACCACGTTATTGCATTGCCACATCTAGTGTGGACTGCAAAGTAAAGTTTTCAAGTTGTTATTCCCTTATCTACATATCCACATTATACTCATAGAATGCATATTGTAGTCTTGTTGTTCTTTCTCTTTCTCTGCATCGTTGCATCATTGTCATAAATTGTTGTTTGCTCCCCTAACATATTATACAAGGAATGGCATATCAAATTCAAATGAGCGATACATATCGAATTAATTTTTAAAAAGAGAGATAAATCATTAACATGCACATAATACATTTTATAAATAAAATAACATCAACATCAACATGATATGAAAATCCATAATATCTATGAACGATAACATCAAAATCAATGTATATGTCAAATATGCATCTCAATTCAAATTTAAATGTCAAATATGCATGTAAAATATACATCAAAGCAATACAATATATTCATATCAACAACTACTATAAGATAGGTCCACCACCAAAGCTAGAGGCATCAATACCTCCACCAGATAATAATGTAGAATGTAGCATCTAAGGAGGATATGGTGTTTATTATATTACAGGAGGAGATGGTGGTTGGTATGTTTCTAGAGGAGGAGATGTTGGTCACTTTGTTAGAGGAGGATATGGTGGTCAGTCTACTAGAGGAGGAGATGCTGGTCACTTTGTTAGAGGAGAATATGGTGGTTAGTCTACTATAGGAGGATATGGTGGTAAATCTGTCAGAGGAGGAGATGGTGTCCAGTATTCTATTGGAGGAGGAGATGGTGTTTAGTCTACTACTAGAGGAGAAGGTGGTGGTCATACTATCGGTGGAGGAGATGGTAGTCATTCTACTATTGGATGATATGGTGGTCAATTTTCCACTGGAGGATATGGTGGAGGTGGAGGAGTACCCTCATCAGCGGAAAAATCCAAAGAAGAAGGTTGAAAAACCCTCAAACTCTTGAGTAAACTTAGGGAATAGAAAACATGGAAAATAGATAACATCATATCATGGGGAAGGCTTACCCATATTTTTTCAAGATCAAGGTCATACATCATCTCTCAAGATTGTATGGGAACCACATTGTGGTGAGCCATCAATGTACATATTTGATCTATCACCTACTAATATAATATATGATCTGGCATGTGTGGCATGTTGGGTCTCTGCACCTAAGTTAGCTCATATAAATCATTCATCTCCTCATAATGTTGGAGAGGCACCTCCCCAACATATGTTCCAACATCTACCAAATAGTAAGAAACAATAATTATACAATTTAGTCAAAATCTTATAATCAATTACATGTGCATTGAATAAGACAAGAAAATATGTAACTAGATTAATCAAAACATAATGATAATATAACCTCTCGCATCTAGTGGCTCATTCTAAATAAATAGGATGTTCATACAACCTCTCTAATCCATCCTTATGTATGGGTATTGTAAAAGATCGAGGAACTGATCTTCCTCACTAGATATAAAATTCGATACTTTTGAATTGATTGTCCTACACAACCACTCCAATTGGCCCCACTGGGAAACATCTACCCCTACATGCACATATGCATAGCATTCATCAACCTAGGAGGGAGGAATTCAAATATCGATTGAATGACCGAAAACCTCTCAAAATATAAAGTAAATAGATTGAAATAAAAGGGGAAGATAATCCTCCCATCAAACACAACACAATGGTAATCCAGAGAAAAACAAAACGATCACAAAAAAATGGTAGACTACCCGATCAATACAAAACTATGAAACAACTATATACATAATGCATAAAAGGGAAACTAATTTGTTTCCCATCATAGGTATAGTATGCTAATTTCATGACCATAAGCAATAGGCACCTAACCTCCTTTGCACCAAATGAATGTAAATGAAACTAGCCATTAGTAGCATGTAAACCACTGGGGTCAGTGACTATAGCATCAACATATCTCTACACATATGTCCACTAACTCTCTCACACACTAGTACATTTGGCTCAAATTCTGATGGCGCGTTCGACGCAATTGCCACTTTATATTGTTGGGAAAACGACAAACAACAGACCCCCTGAAACATCGTTTCACATGATGTCACTTTTTCGACACCATAGCTATCGTCTCTATTGCGACATTTCATGCAGACATGTGTCATCTCAGATTTGACCGTCCAAACCCCACATAGTCTTCACTACAATGACGTCAAAGACATCAGAATTCGGACGTCCCATTTCATCGGTCTCCACTACATGGACGCTATGGGCGTGACGTTACCATACATCGTAATACCGACGTATGGTAACGTCACTCAACTGATTGTCATCTATTTATCTTCGACGTGTGTGCCATGGGAGTGACATTACCATACGTTGCAATTCCGACGTATGGTGATGTCGCTCAACCGACGACCCGCTATATATCCCCGACGAGTGTGACATGGGAGTGACGTTACCATACGTCGCAATCTCGACATCATGTAGGTATTTAAAAAAACAAATGTCAATTGTCAATCACAAGGTCTCTTGTCTCCAACCTCAATGACCTCACAAGGAAAATGGTTACAATGAAACTCACTAGCTACAACTAATGGTATGTTGTTCCAAGTCGATATTTTCATTTCTTTTTCCATGGGACCATCTAGGGAAAGTGCCCCTAAATTTTCCACAAAAGAAACCTACAACTTAAAACAACTCAAGAACCATGAGTCATTTATATGAGAAGTTTTCCTCATTGCATTCATCTTCATAGGACAATGTTAATGATACCCTTCTCCATAAGTCCTTAACCATACAAGCATGAATAATATAATATTTTGGATGATCTTGTTTTCACATGTATTAAAGCATTGGATTTGGATCTAGGGGTCAAATCATGAGATCTAGTGTATTCAACCTCGATGACTACTTGGGATGATGTACCCAATGAAAATCACTTATTACAACTAATATCATGATGTTCCTAGTCATGTGTTGCATTTTTCCCTCAGGACCATTTACAGAAAGTGTCCTTGAATTATCCAAGTAAATAGGCTACAACTCAAAACAACTAAAGAACTGTGATTTGGTTCAATGAGTAGTATGCTCCATTATATTCATCTCCATGTGACTGTTTCCAATAACACCCTTCTCCATCAGTCATTGGACATGCAAATGTGCATAAAAAACAATAATGGATGAGGTCATTTCCACATGTGTTAAAGCACCAAATTTGGATCCAAAGGTTAACTAACAAGATCTCACACATTCAATCTCAGTGACTATGTTGGGCTTCACCCCCATTGGGGGGTGTAGGGGGGCAATGCCCCTGAAAAACAAAATTCTACCACGAGAAACGTGTCACATATTTAGGTGGTTTTTTGGCATATGGTTTTTTGCCGATGGTTTTCTATTTCCAGTTAAGGAATTAAGGTTGTTGACTAATCCGGGTCATTGGGTTAGGTTTTTTGATGCTGATGGCTCCTATATGTATATTTTATTGTAAACAATGTATCACAATGAATGAATATAGAATATGTTGGTTTTATCGGTATGGATTTCTAGGGGAAAAATCTCTATGTAATGTTTTTATTTTCCATTGTATCTTTTTTGTTCTTTTACTGAAAATCTGTTTGCAATAAATATTGTACAAGGTTAAAATCTACATTTGGTATCATAGCTTTGTTAGCTTCGGGGGGATGCCTTTGTCTTCAAGGGTTTGTCTCGGGACTGTGATAAGCCTTGTTACAATAGGAGATATGTGGTATTGATTTTTCAGGTGAAAAGAAATGGCAAGCAATTCGAAGATGGAGATCGAGAAGTTTAATGCGAAAAGTTTTGAGTTGTGGAAGCTCAAGATGGAAGATCTATTGGTGGACAGAGATCAGTGGATCATGGTAGATACAAGTACTACACCTATAGGAACTTCAACAAATGACTGGAAAAATTTGGATCAGAAGGCAAATAGCACAATCCGACTGTGTCTCTATGATTCAATATTACTGAATGTGTCAGAGGAAGCTACAACCAAGGATTTATGGGATAAGTTGGGGAAGTTGTAGCAGTCTAAGTCCCTAGTGAATAAATTATTCCTGAGAAATAAGATGTATAACCTGAGGATGAGAGATGGAGACTTGGTGGAAGAGAATTTGAATGCCTTCAATACTGTGGTAAGTCAATTAGTATATGTTGAGATTAAAATTTCAGATGAAGATAAATGTATCAATTTATTGTGTTCTTTACCAGACTCGTGGGATAATATGGTTGTGACCATAGGTAGTAATACAACTTCCTTGAAGTTTGATGAAGTGGTCTCATCTTTGTTGTCGGAGGAGATGAGATGGAAGAATATGGAAGGACAAAACACAAACATATTATTTGCAAGAGGACGTTCCCAGGAAAGAAATATATCTAAGTTCTCAAGTGGGAGATCTAATTCTAAGGGTAGATCTAAATCTCCTGGAAATTTTGTAAAGGTATGTTGGAGATGTGGAAAAGAAGGGAACTACAAGAAGCGGTTTAGATCCAAAGTTGAGAAAAAGAAGGGATCTGGAGAATCTTTTTCTAAAGAAGAAAAGACCTCCAAGGAAGAAGGAGGGTATGTGTACTTGGCTTTTTCAAGCACACATGCAGATCATGAGGCATGGTTGGTTGACTCTGGTGCATCATTTCATATGACTCCCCACAGGGAGTGGTTCTGCGAATATGAAAGGTATGATGGAGGAAATGTTTTCTTAGGTGAGGATTCGACAACCAGAATCATAGGACGAGGAAAATTCAAGTTGAGGCTCATATATGGAAGGATTAGAACGCTGCTTGATGTTCTGCACATCCCAGGTTTGGCCAGAAATTTGATTTCTGTAAGAAAAATGGACGATGCAGGGGTAAAAACAATATTTGAAAAGGAAACCAGTAGGATGGTTCGAGGAGCAATGATGTTGTTGAAGGGAGTTTGGTTTGGAACTCTGTATAAGCTGTAAGGAAGCTATTAGTGATGGGTGTAATATTTCCATTGTTCTTGATATTGGAGTTCAAGAAGAAAGAAATCCTACAATCTCTGGAGAAAAGGTTATGTTGTGGCATCAAAGACTGGGGCATATCAGAGAGAAGGGTCTTCGACTACTACACGGTAAAGGTATGGTTGAAGGTATGTCTAACTTCTCTCTGGATTTTGATTTATGTGAACAATGTCTATATGGGAAGCATAATATGGTAACATTCCCCTCTGGAGCAACGAGGGTAGAAGGAATTTTACAACTATTTCATAGTGATATTTTTTGGACCTGTGTCAGTCCCATCATTGGGAAAATCGGTCCCTCGAGAAACGTGTCACATATTTAGGTGGTTTTTCGGCACATGGTTTTTTTCCAATGGTTTTATATTCTCGGTTAACGAATTAGGGTTGTTGACTAATACAGGTCATTGAGTTAGGGTTTTGGATGTCGTTGGCTCCTATATCTATATTGTATTGTAAACAATGTATCACAATGAATGAATATAGAATATGTTGGTTTTCCTGGTTTGGGTTTCCGGGGGAAAAATCTCTGTGTAATGTTTGTATTTTCCATTATATATTTTCTGTTCTTTTACTAAAAATCTATTTGTAGTAAATATTGTGCAAGGTTAAAATCTACATGATGGCCCCAATGAAACTCAATTTTTGCAATTGATGGCTTACCATTTTGAGTGTTTGTTTGCATTTTTTACCCCTTGGACCATTTAGGGCAAGTGTGCATGAAATGTCTAGGCAAGTAAGGTACAAATTGAAATGAATCGACACTATGAGTCAATTCAACAAGTAGTTTGCTCCATTGTAATAATCTTCATGGAATAGTGCCAATGATGCCCTTCTCCATGAGTCCTTGGCCACATAATCATGTATATTAAACGATTTTGGAGGATGTCATTTCCACATGCGTTAAAGCACCAAATTTTTCTATGGTGTTTCTTGGGCCCTGTGGTTAATTATAAATGCCATTATGTTATAGGACAAGTTAATATCCACCTCCAAGTTTTCAATAAAATCAAATTCTCTTATGAAGGACTCAAGGTACCTTTCCAGACAAAACCCTGGAAGAATATAAGCACACTTGATATTAACAAAACAAAAGCATGGGAATTTTTTGATAGGGCCTATTAAAGCAACCCCAATACATGCAAGGCTATAGGTGCACTTTGTTTTTTTTATTCAAGCAACATTTATTTTGAGGCTAATTTGTGTGGAGGTACTGACAATTGGGATACAATGAAAGAACTTGAAACATTGATAGGAATTACAGTAGAAAGAAATATTGATTAATTATAGGTTGTTGCTTACTCAAATTTGGTTATAGATTAGATGTTGGGGAATCATGAATACAAAATATTTGTTTCCATCCAATTTATAACCAAATAAATTTGTTGGAGGGAATATTCTCTCATATATCTTATTATCACATCTATAAGGAGCAAAACAACTTAGTCGATGCCCTGTCAAAAATATCTTTGGAGATATATCATACTACCATCAACATGGTAGAGTAAAGGGAAGGGGAAAATACCTAGCCCCTTGTCTCCATATATTTATTTAAATGAGCTCCATCCATTTTGGATAATGGATTTAATTTCCTTATTTGTTTTGAACAATTTTTCTACTTTCTTTTTTTGTATATCAAGAGGTTGCAATGGATAATTTTATTATTGTTTTCAGGGTGAAACATTCAAAATGTAACACCTATCTAGGATTTTTTTCTTATGATGTAATATGTTTGGGGACAACTTATTTTGAGATACTAGATTTCAAAGTCATTCAATTATATTGGAAGAATATCAAGAGCTATTCTTGTTAAGTTTTTCTTTCATTTCATAGTGCACTTTATGAGTGTAACTTTACCATTTTTATTTCCACATAAAAATGTTATGGTTTTTTCCTCTGTGTGTGTGTGTGTGTGTGTGAAAGAATTATAATTCTTGCATATATTGTATGGAATAAGGAAATTATGTGGATGGATTGATGGATGAAGAAATTCTAGTGGATTACTCCTCAAGTCCTTTAGAAGACATGAAGATTTTTTCTACACAAGAAGAGCTAGTTTATTCTTGGAAGATTGAAAGGGATGAATGAAGCATGGATATAGTTTATTGATATATGTTAGTACTTCCTTCCTAAATTGTTGAGTGAGACTGCATCTGCTACTAGATTCCCTTTTGCATTGTGATGTGACCTAAAATGGGTTTATTTAGATCTATATTAAGGTCAACGAGGAAACTTCCAAACCTTATAGCACCAGGAGAAGCATTCATATGGCTAGCTTCAAAACTTAAAGATCCAAATTGATGCATGCATTGGGTTTTCTCATTTCTAGATGAGGGATATGTTAGAATGTGTTTTATTATTGTCAAGTGGATTGATGCAATCTTGTAACTAGTGTCATAATGATGATCATTATAACATCATTTGTGGGGAACTTATACATGTAACTAAGCTTCACTAGACTTTAGTAACATTGCACATGTGCACACGTAGGTAGTTTTGGGGAGTCATTTTCCTAGTGACCAGCCCCTCATGTAATGGTGACCTGCACTACTAGGCCCTTTTTATCCACCACTTCTCCCTTATCTCTTAATAATCGTATTGCTTACCTTTATGGTTTGGTGTTTCTTGTTAGAAAAAAGAGGATCAAATAGCAATAATATAAAACAGATGCAGAAATAAAACACAAGAGATACACAATACAATAGAGACACATATATACATGGTTCACCCAATATGGGCTATGTCCGCCAAATAAATGATCTATCCCTATTCAAGAATATGGAACTCATACTGTTGTGATCATACCATATTCATACCTATCAACTTATGGTAATAGAAGTGATTCCTGGGATTTACTTGTGTTTCTACATATGAGATACAAGGAGCTTTGCACACATATGATGTAAGCTTATTTCCATTCACCTATATGTGGTAATGTGAATTCCCCTTTATTCCATATTCATTGCACTCATCGGGTACATACATCACACAATAGGAGTAAATAAGGCTATACGTGTATTACTAGTCCATGTTATTGGTTCATATGAGTATCAATTAAATGGAAATCATTCATGCAATGGTTGTATAACCTCTACTACCAAATTAGACTAGTTCCAGTAGTAGGTTTACTATTGAATAGGCATGAATATGGGAAAACAATACGACCGGTAATCTGTAATGGCATCTTATTAGAGAAACAAGGCAATCACCTTTCCCATATTCATTGATGTCATTGCCTCAATAATATTGGTATACTATAGGTAATAAGCCATTTAGTCTTAATATTCATATTGTATCTTCCTAATAATGATACCACTCTAATCATACAAAAGCTTCATAGTGAGTTTGATAAGTTGTAGATACGAGTTATGCTTTGAGTGCCATATCATGTAGTGTCCATAACAAGAGTTTAGTAATAGAGAGCTTAGTATGATTCTAGGCATTGTGTTGTTTAGTGATGTTTGGTATAGGCTAAGAATAGAAAGAAGAATGGTCACAAGAAGGTGTGAGGAGGATTCTGAGAGTAGTGTGCCCTTGGTCAAAGTCATAGGAAAATTGTTAGAATTAGGAAAAAAATAGAAACAAATAATGCCTTTTTATTTTTCTTTTCACAAGATCAACATATATGAGAAAAGAAATAAATATATCTAAATTAAATTCTAAGTATAAACAAAATTTATGAGTGAAAAGACAAACCTCAATCTTACCTCCTGATCTAAGAAAGATGTACCTATCACATGTGTGGATGAAAACATTTATAATATGTTCAGAAATAGTTTTAGGTTCATGGATCAAAACTTTAGGATTTTATCTCTCTCATAAGGACTTAGGAGCATTTTTTCCAAGGTATAGACCATCACACGACAACTACAACAAACAAAAATCAGATCTGAAACTATTACACCAAATGGGGATGTTGCACCAATAAAATATGATCTGAATGTTACATCAAATGGAGAGGTTGCACCAACAAAACTCAGATCTAAAATGGTTACATCAAATAGAGAAGCCACACCAAGAAACAAAACTCAGATCTAAAACCATTACATCAAATGGAGAGGTCGCACCAACAAAACAAAACTCAGATCTGAAAAGATAGTCCAAAAAGGAGGCCACACCATCATCAAGAGAGAACAACTGAGGTAGTCACAACAAATAGGAGAGTGAGGAGTGTGTAATAGAATTCTAGAGGGTAGGGTCTTATTTATAGTTAGGGAGAGGATTTAGGGCAATTTAAAATTATAATTAAATATTGACTTTTAATTAATATAAATATTAATTAAAATGTCAATTAATATTAATATTAAATATAAAAACCCTAAACACTTATAAAACCCCAATCACATAAAACAACAAGGGGGTACNCATGTTCATCTTCATAGGAACTCCTAGGTATCATGGACGATCCCGAGAGAGAGGAAGAGGATCACACATCAACACATCTTGGTATTACACCAAGGTCTACCTGGTCAAAGACCAGGTTACCCCATAACACATCTGGGGGGCCTAAAACACATCTAGGGTCTTATCCACAAAGGTACAAGACCAAGGATCAACCCATGCATTAGGAAAGGGTTCTCTGGAACACATCCAGGGGCCCTAGAACACATCTAGGGTCTTATATCAACCACCAAGGAACACATCCAAGGATCAATCCAAGCATTGAGAAAGGATTCCCTAGAACACATTCAAGGGCCCTAGACACATATAGGGACTTATATCAACCACCAAGGAACATATCTAAGGATCAATCCAAGCACTGANAAGGATGATCCCTTAGGAACCTACCATTTGGATGACATTTGCTTCCCAGAAGGAAGTGAGAAGATGCCTAAAGTTCCCAATGATGGATCCAATCAACTTTGGTTTTCCCCCAAAGATAGTTTGCTAAATACTGGTTCACACTTCTCATTAGCTAATTCAATACATCTTGATACCTTTTTATGCAAGAAGGATGTTAAGGAAAATGTTTTTTAGCTTAAGTTTGTTTCAGTGGAAGCTCTAATTTTTGCAACCCCATCATAACCCAAAAACTCACTCCCTTTGACCTAAGTTGTCCTATAGTTTATGATGGTTATATTGAGTCTTGCACTAAAGAGAGGAGATTCTATAACCATGTTATTCTAATTGAGATAGATAGCCATACTACTTAGCTTCCATCTTGTACCAAAGGATCAAAATTGTATCGTTCCGTAAAGGAGGACCGTTTGGAGACAGAGAGATAGTGAGATTGCAATGAATCGTTTGGAGACCGTTTGGAGGCCCAAACATCATGAAATTGCAGTACCCCCGACTTGAAATGACCATTTGAGACATTCATTTCAACTTGGGTGTACTGCAATCTCATGATGTCTGGGCCTCCAAACGGTTCATTGCAATCTCTCTGTTTCTCCACCTCCAAATGGTCCTTTCAATTTGGGTGCACTGCAATCTCATAATTTCTAAGCCTCCAAACAGTCATAATGTTCATTTCAGTAGGTTCCCTTCCTCCAAATATCTTGTCACCAGACACAGATCTTGATGTAGACCATGACCTAGACCACCACATAGAGGTAGATATAGATTTATACGTTGACCTAGAGCTTGATGTAGACCATGACATAGATCCCCTTAGCTCCATCTAAGCCTAGGCATAACTTATACTCAATACTTAAATTTATATTAACTCGAGCCATGAGGGCGATGGAATATATTAATTTTTCTTTCTATGGAAAGATAATAGAGGAAGGATTTATCTAAAGTGTTTCTCTCAAACAAAGATACTTCATGTTGAAAAATGACTAGCAAATTATAATTAAATTTAAAAATTGGCACCTCTTCAAAATATGTCATTTGGAGTTGGATCCATAACTTTGTACCATGATTTCACCAAAATTTGTACCATGATTTGACTACATCCACACCTCCAAACGGTCATATGTCCATTTCATTGAATCCATCATTGTCTTGTGAGAGATGTAATATAGAAAGGGGGGTAGAGAGAGAGAGAGAGAGAGAGAGAGAGAGAGAGAGAGAGTGAATAAGGGGGGAGAGAGAAGAAAGTATGAGTGAAGAGTATAAGATGCCCATGCCTATGTTCCTCAATGTAATACCATGTAACCTATAAATTGAGCATGAGAGGATGTATAATTAGGAAAAAAATTGGATGGAAATACATCTAATTTGATGGAAATGGATGATGACAAATATCTATTGGGGCTTGATAACATTCTATGTGAATTCTATAAGAATGTGGGTACCTAATAAGCATTAAGTTAAATTTTAGCCATGACTTTTGCTAACTCAAAATCAACATAAAGGTGATTTAGCACACATGTAAGGACCTTTGTGACCTTGGAATAGGAGGAAAATGAATTCAAAAATGATTTAATTAGTAAATTATCAATTCATTCACATGCCCAATGTCTCGAAAAAAAACAAACTCTATGATTTTTTTAATAATGAATGCACCACATCCTAAGGAGTCATATAGATTTTTCAAATATTACCCTATCTCATGTAAATACATTATTGAGAAATGTCTAGCTAATAAATTATAATCTATCAAATATGGAAACCTTCACCATCTACAAATAATAACACCAGGCCTATTGTTAATCAATGGAAAATGGTGGAATTTCTCAAACTCAACATTGAATTAAGGACATGTTCTTGGCTTGTTTGTTTGCTTAGGATTCATTCTTGGCTTGTTTGAATGGTTGAAGTGTAAGTTTGAGGAAATTTTTAGGGAATAATTGAAATAGTTCTAAGATCCAAGGAACTAAAGGATCGAGATAGAGGGATGGTCAAGCGATGGAACCAACATTTAGTTCGGTCATGGATTGTAGGAAAACATTGAGGAATACCATAAATAACTAAGGGGAGTCATGTTAGGGTACCAATAATTCAATACCTAGTTTTCGTTGTGAAATTACATATGAAAAATGCAAGGTAAAACTCAAGCAGGAGACATAAAGGAAGGGAAATTCATAGAGGTCTCTTCTAAAAACCCTTCTAAGAGGCTAAAAAGGCATGAAAATGATAAAAATAAACTACCATTTTTGGCGACATGTTCGGAGCCATACATTCATGTTAGAATTTATCCATACATTCATGTTAGATTTATCCATTGGTTAACCGTAAACCTACACTGACAGATCCATAATATCTAGAGGACATAATTAAAAGATTATACATACCTAAATGGTGATTTTTAAATTTAGCAATCGAAGATAACAATTCATAAAACATTAAACATAATTATAATTGATGGCTATAACAAATCATAAAACATTAAACATAACTAGAATTCATGGTTATATAAACTATGTTGAAAGGAGATATCACACCTGATCTGATGAACTGGTCGACAATACAGTTGGAATGGTTGGTCCCGCATGTTTATATTCAGCTATATGACCCTCTGTTAGTCTTGAGATTCCCTCAATCGATGAAGAAAGATCTCAAAGTACTTGCCAAAATCATTCAACCTCCATAAATATCTAAAAAATCAATACAAGTCATACTTGTAGCGCATTGTTTACTCTAAGATGCATTTTTACAAGAGTGTCTGAAAATACCTAAATGAGCTCCTCTTGGTTTCGAGAATAATTTATTGGAGCCACGCATCTAAT
>SNQJ01S0017249.1:40561-64669 GCA_010110895.2 Picea sitchensis
CCAATACCCATCATATAAATCTATTGAAATCTTTACAACAAAAACAAGCATATATACATACCAATATTCACAATTATTTACAATGAAATAAAATGTTTCCTTGATCCATTTGGAGTGAGCGGCATATGGTGAAAATAGATTTTATATTAAATAGTTATTAAAATATCCATGTACATCATCATTTAGTACTTTTAGCTGGCCTCTTCTTCTTAGCTCTATAGTTCCTAATCATTTCATCAATATCTACGTCTTCGTTCTCTAGGTGCTCTTCAAAATCTGATTGTGATTGTGTCCTCTCATGCAGAGCACGCCTAGTCATGGTGTACTCACAGTGTAATGGAGGCCACTTTGATGAGGCATCACCTACAAAATAAAAAAATACAAAATTTAAATGGCCAGTTTTTAAATATCATTGAACTAGTTCAGTAATATTAAAAACAACACCTGCAATGTCATTATTTACCTAGTGCACTGCTTGACACCATTGGAATGGTTTCCCCCATGTGATCCTCTTCAACTGTATGAGCCTCAATTACAACATTCTCTGTGATTGAGATGACAAAATTTATAAGGACAATCATAAATGTATAAGTAAAAATAAATAGAAGTACAAAATGTATAACTACAAAATTATTAAGTATATGATTAAAATACAACCATATTATTGTCATGTGCCAACTCCATTGTAGCACCATCATGGGGCTGCGCCCCCATGGAAAATTGGGACTGAATGAGATCATAACCATCTTCTAGTTGCAAACTACTATCAACACGCTGCTCTCCAATACTAGTGCGTTCGTTGACAGTGTCGCTCCCATGATTAAAACAAAGTTGTAAATATTAATAATATCCAACATGACTATATTATATTAATAATAAAGGTTAATGTGGATTGAATTTTATTTACCTTATCCTGCAAAGTGGTTCTTGGTATTTGCCCCAAGATTTTTAGGTGTTCAACTACCACTTTATATCCATACTTGTAACCAAGATGGAGGTCTTCCTCCGTGGTTTCAGTACCAAAATTGCCACCCTGCATTGCATAAGAGTATGTATTTTTAATGTTATTCGTTGCAATTACCTAAAAGTTTTAAGACGATACAAATAAGATATTTAGGTACTTACAATTCGTGAATACAACTTCAAGTAGCCGCCCTGGCCTAGCCTATGCTAGTCACATTTGGAAAGCCTTGCTTTTGTGGCCTTTGACGTGTCAGTTAGCCTATCTTCAAAAGTTTCAAGTATGTTAATATATACCACAATTTTATTTACATCTAAAAAAAATTGAAGGTATTCAATTGAAATTATAATTTACCTTTTGGGACTAGAGGATGTTTTTCCTTCATCTGACAATTTATTCTCTTTTGCGTCCTTAATGAGGGTCTTCCACTCCCTCTTTGGAATCATCAGAGGATGCTCGTACCTATAATTTTGTTTCAAGTCCTTCCTATATGTTTCTTGCATATATTTTAAATATTGGCCAGCTGCGGCCGTGGCCAAGGTCTTATTAAAAGTATCTACACCAAATAGGCTTTCTAGATAATCCATCAATTCTTTTTTGAGGTTGGAATCATGGGAATTCCACCTCTCCCGTATGGTGGACCCAAAAATCAGCAAAGCATTATTCTCCAAGGACATGTAAAAATCGTTGTTCCCTCATGCAAAATGATTATACGATTATTAATTTAAAAATAATAATTTAGATTATTTATATTTCTCTACATAGAGAACATGAAACAATTAAAATTTTAAAAATTACCTAGGACTTTAACTTACTTTAATGGAAGCCCTTCCTCGTTGACCATAAATGTGCCCTTAAGGGTCACTCTGCTGGTCACACATCTTGCTTTATGAAAAGCAACCATATAGTTTTTCAAATAATCGGCTTCATCTCTGTCACCACCTCCAGAGCCTACCCATGTGGCCACTTATTCAGTGTGTGTGTTGTGGCTCCCACCTAATGGTGTGGAAGGTGGAGATCCAAATAGTTGCGTCCTGGGAGCTATAGGAGGGCCTGCATCGAGACCCTATGGTGTCTGTGCAGTGCCACTACTACAGATACCATGAATTTTGGTGTCAACAGGATCCAAAAATCTCTATATAAGAAAGAAAACATTTTTTCGTTTAGATAATGTAAAAGTTAAAAATCAAGCTTTCATAATTGATCTTATGACACAAAAATAAAACCACATGAAATTATGGTTATTACCTTATATGTCTTAAGCCTTGTCATAACTTCTTTGATCCTTTCTTCGACCTTAGGAGTTTGATCTAGAATATATAACAAGTGATCTAGTTCCTTGTTTTTTTTATTGATCTTTTTTCTAATTAAAACCATAAGGTCGGTGGATTCATACAATTCCCTTTCTCCGATCGAATCATCATCAACATCATGTCCCGTCGACTACATATTTGACAAAATAAATGATAATTTAGTTATGCAAACAAATAAAATAGTTGATCACCACAGAAATAAAATGCACATTAAATGCAATTAAAAAATTGTTGTCCATTTACCTGTTCTGAGGCCATTTTTTATTTACCATGATCATCTTGCCAAATTACAGTAAAATTAGAACCGTGATCATTATCATGAGAAATAAATTCAGATTGATGAGAAATTCAAATGTATAAGAAATTCAAATGTTGATAACAAAAATAGGACACACTGAGTACTAAATAAACTAAAGCTCTCCAAATGGATTAACACTGTAAAGAACATAATGAAAATCATAAAATATGAGAGTCATTTCTTATAGGTTGGGTAAATTAGTATACATATCGCTCCCATAATAGCAACAATTGTATCTACTAGATTCAAATTGTAATCAATCAATAACTCTTCCCCTGCAACTATTGATTTTATTGCACATATGAATACACGGTTTCCTTCACGCCCTTCAAATACGCAATTGGGTCACTTATTTGTGGTCGTGGGTCATGTACTGTTTATAAACCCTGCAATATTCCCCGTTTCTTTTGGCCTTTCGTCAATATAGATAGTTGCTCCTTTATTTTGATCATTTTCTTTTAGATGTATATAATTTGCAGCCAAGCCATATCTTCGCATACTTTTTGTATATTGTACTATTCGTATCCAATATTTGTAGATATAACATGGTTTGACATACTCCATCAATTTAGTTAATCCATCATAACATACCTTTATGCCATCCATGGAAAATATCCCCAAACCATGTAATGTCGATGGAGCAAATCGATATATCCTTTCATTTACACAAAAAACATTGTTTATTTCAGGAAGATCCTTGGGTGCCCATTGTTTCACTATATGTTTGTACCTCAATGGCACCTCAATGTCGTTTATTCTCTCATGATCATAAGAACATGATTCCTCTTTTGCA
This sequence comes from Picea sitchensis, assembly GCA_010110895.2. Classification (NCBI taxonomy): domain Eukaryota; kingdom Viridiplantae; phylum Streptophyta; class Pinopsida; order Pinales; family Pinaceae; genus Picea; species Picea sitchensis. Next base: position 43,927 of record SNQJ01S0017249.1, read on the forward strand.
AGAAAAAATTCCACGTGTCTATGGAATTTTCTTTTGATCTTCTCACCTTTAGTTGATCTCCGCCTATTAGACCTACTAGATGTCTCACTTTCCTCTATTCTACCTGAACTTCCATCACTCAATGAAGATAGATATGACAAATACTTGTTTTCTTATATGCCCTATAACACCATTAATGATAGAAATAGACAGTCAATCAAGATGTAACACTAGGTATAAGGGGCACTCATATCATCTATTTTTTCCAGTGAAAATTTGACCCAAACTCCATAGGAACTATGCAAAAAATTAGGATTCCACTTCTATGTTGGGAACTTTTCTCATGTAACTTTACCCTAAGAGTTTTTGTACAATTTAAAGACAACCCAAATGATGGTATTTCTGAAAAAAAAATGAACAAGAAAGGTGGAACTTTAACTCATCGAAAAGACTACCCTCATCGAAAATATGAATATTATTTCAAATACATGAATATGCCAATACTAGACTATAATGCCTATCTTGAACACTTAAGTGGACCCTAATAACACTGATAATACCAATGGAGGTCGTGACTAGGGAAGAGGGAACCAAGGTGGCTAAGGTGGAGGATGTGATTCCTCAACCCAAGGATAAGAAACGGTAGAAAGGTAAAGGTGGCCTATACATGTCAAAAGGGAGCAAGCAATTGAGAGCAAAGTACATTATTAAGTAACAAATACGAGAGTTTTTATTGATTCGTAACCCATCGATGGCTACAAAATTTTAAAGGCTAAGGCATGGGTCCAAGTTATTGACAATGGGATAAGTGATGTTGTTGTTGTTTTCCATTACTATTAATGGTTTTTTAGAGTCTCTTGGTAATGTTGGTGATAGTCTCTATGTCTTGTCTTGTCTTGTATATTATATTGTTGAGTTGTGACTAGTTTTTCATCTTGTAATACCTCTTAAGCCACTCAAACACCATTTATACTTCCATATACACATGAACATTAATAAATATTCTCTAATGCCAACCTCAATGGTTGATAATAGAGCATGAAGCTTTGCTCAATTTCCAATACCTCTTCCATGCCCAATCTTGAAACATAAACTAAATTTGTCATTCAAGGATGTAATATCCTCAATGCCACAGGGTACATGATTACCACATGATTACCTTGACTCACTCCATCCAAAAAAGGACAATTTTTTTAATTACCTTGACTCACTCCATCCAAAAAGGGCAAATGGGACAAGCCCTTATTCAAAGGCCATGATTACATATTGGTCGGATTAATGGTGAATGGACATTGCGACGAAGTGGACATTGCATGGGCTTCATTATGACATTTGTAATTTTCACAACTCCTGAGTTTGTTCACAACTCTCGATGCAATATTACAACTCTCAAGGCATTGGTCATAATGGAATAGGTAGTTTGGGGATATTCTTCATGCACATCGACCTCTCATGCCATGCCACGTCACAAATATTGGAGTGGTCAACTTGTTTGCGCATTTGGAGGAATGTGCCACATAGTTTGATGGATGACCTCCTTGGAGGATGCATTACATAGCCATTGGGGATTATATTTATCACATATGGACTTTATTGGACTTCTTTTGACTTGAGTATATGATTGACATGATTTGAGAAGACAGTTACACATAAGATACCTCACACATGACCATTGGAGCTTAATTTAGGGGATTAGTCCACTCTTGAGGGCTTCTACTCATTACTTGTTGGTATTTTTCACTTTGGGGAGCTACGTGTCCACCTTGGAGGATAACTAAGAGGTTTTCATTGCCTACTTTGAGGAGTTGGTTGTGGATATATCCACTTGGAGGATTTTTGAGGCTACATGTTTCACCTTTGACTCATCTTATTGCATCTTTGATGGAGGCATCCCAATATCTTGGGCCTATTTTCATTGGAGTATTGTACATGTGGCTAGACACCTATTTATTTTACAAAAAATATTAGTTAGTTGGATGAAATAATTCTTCACTCCTCCCTAGGATAAATCTAAGGATTTCACATGAGATATTATTATTCTATTGTAAAGGGAGTTCAGTTAGACTCTATATAAGGAGTATACATTCCTCATTTGTAGTCATCATTGTATTTTTGGATCTTTCTTTCCTTGGTAATTAATTGACATATCTTTCTTGGAGCATATGGATGTATAAGGGTTCTTTCTTTATGGACGTTGGTGTCAATTCTTGAAGCTCTTCTATCTTGGTTTCTATTTGGTGCATAAAGATTGATTGTGAATGCTCAAGTCTTCTACAAACTACCAAGATCAATCCATTGAAGGCTAAAAACTACCACATGGAAGGAAGACATTTTGGGGTAACTATTCTCCTTCTTCCTTTGTTAGTTTGGGGTAAACCCTCTCCTCTATTTGATGCATTTATTTGTCTATCCATTTTAGGAATCCTAGAAAGGGTATTGAGTACACTTGTGAAGCTATAGTTGATATTGTTGGTGAAGGTTTCTCCCATAAGGACCCATTATTGTAGGGCCTTGGTCTTCATTGTTAATATTGATTAAATAAGAGATTATTATTCCCCTTGGGTTTTAGTCTCTTTAACATAATATTTAGATCAAATAGACCAATTTTGAAAAGGGGTGTTCTTCTTGGACCCATAATCCCCTTTGATTCATCTCGAATCTGTTGCCCTTGTTGGATTTGGAATTTATATCTACTTCCTTCCATCACCTATTTTATATCCTAAAACATTAAAAACATTGTTTTTCTAAATATTCTCTCACTTCACCTTGTTACTCATTGCTTAGATTTAGTAATCCTACTGGGGGTACTCCCCTTGATTCGGAGAAGAGATGGCCTAAAGTGAAGAGGATATGTTGATTAGGTGACAGTGGTGACCATATTTAAAGCTCCCTCTTGGGTTGTTCCTTGTGGATTTGGGATTTAATCATTAAGTACAATTTTTGAGGAAACATTTTGGCACTATTTCCAAGGATAAAGTCCATTCTCCTGGAAATTTTGAATATTATGCTTCATGACACTTTTGTGAGTGTTGTATTGAACATATATTTCTCACATGGTGACTCCATGAAGGGAAAAATCCCTTGTTCCTTACATATTTTGAAGATTTTGATGGGTGTAGATGTGAGCACATCCATCAATATTGAGGGATTTTTGAAGAATCTCATCTTGGAAACTCCATTCTTGATATTGGTATGAGGTATAATCATTATCCTTTGTAGATTTTTTAGCCTTATATTGAAGACCTAGAAGTGAAAAAAAAATGGAATGTCCCCCATGGTTCACTGATTTGTGTGCTCTTATTGATTTCTCAAATATCTCAAGGTTCCCTCATGAGCACCCAAGTGTAGATTGGAGGTCAATTCCAAATTTTGGTGGACATGATGATTCATTCATACTAAACATCTTACCTTTCATGGCATTCATTTTAAGTATTGGCATTATTCATGAAAATGTTGTGTTTTTTTTTTTGTTGATAGTTTTAAAAGGAGTTCAAGGGAATGGTTTGAACATCTTGGTAGAGGATAAATATCATCTTTTGTAGGTTTTGTTGAGACATTTTGCAAGAAATGGAGCCCTAATTATCATGAGAAATGGATTCTCATTATTGAAAGGATAAATAAAATGTATCATGTGATAAACAAAGAAAATATGGTTGAATAAAATCCTCAATCTCCCCTTGACGATAAAGCCATGGAATATCTAGTTGCACCTCCACATAAAAAAAAAGGATGAAATCACATACCATTAGAGTCTTAGTCTTGGTATCGGTCTTGGTCTAGTATGGAATGGACCTTGACCCTCAATATCGGATGGCATCAGTCATAGATGGCCTCAATTCCCTCTGTCTCTGCAATGCCTCTCCACAACAATGCCTCTCCACTCCTGCGTGCAAGTTCTCTATGTCTCAATGTCCTTCATCTCTGCAATGCATCTCCACTGCAATGCCTCTCCACTCCTGTGTGTGAGCTCTCTATGTCCCAATTCCCTTTGTCTCTGCAATGCCTCTCCACTCCTGTACACGAGGATGGTCTTGGATGGCCTCAGTCTCGGATGGCCTCAATGCCCCCCATCTCTGCAATGCCTCTCCACTCCTACGCGTGGGCTCTCCATGTCTCAATGACCTAAATGCCCTCAATTCCCTCCATCTTTGCAATGCCTCTCCACTCCTGCACGCAGGGACTGTGTTATGATCACTAGTTTGGTTGTTGGTCGTGAATGGAAATGGGCACGAGGTAGTGTTTTGTTTGTTTTGTTTTGTGTTTTTTTTTTTTTAATAATGTTTTATTATTATTTTGTTTTTACTTAAATTAATATATAATTAATATAAATTATAATATATATATATATATATATATATATAATATAATATAATATAATATAAATTATTACCCCAAGCCTGTAGAAATATGGAATGTCTTAACACCTAAGGGAATTTGACAATTCAAGGATTCCCTTTGTGTATATATTCCTTGGCAGAATCCTAGGAAAATTTGCAAAATAGATTACCCCAACTCATGGCGGCCTCCTAGGAAAAGGGTGGTTGGCTGGTTGCTTGTGTTGACTAAAATCATTTAGTGAGAAACATTGGTGGTTAATACTCATGACTTTTGGTATTTCTAATGTTTTAACTACATTGAGTAAGAAAAACACCTAGAAACAACAACACAATCCCTCTCTAGGGGTCCTTAGCATCATAGTTGGATAAGGACACCATTATGACTTTTTTTGCAGTAAGGACGGGTAGAGAGGCCTTAACCATGGTTGAGGAAGAAAAACAAGTACCTTCGGATCTTGTTGAATATTTTTAGTCTTGAGAGCCTTGAATAAGTCCTCAAACCAACACATCACTCATTTGTGAGGCTTCCTTGAAGGCCCCCAAGTAGGATACAAGTGCCATGAGTAGGTATTGTTCCCTAGAAATGGGTCTTAACACCTAAAAATGGTTAAGGGGGGAGTAAAGGACTTAATCCATAATTGAACCTTCTCAAGATCATGTGGCATGAAAAACACCTAGAAACCATCACATGATCTCTCACTTCAATGTCTTTGGACTAAGATTTGGAAATGAGTGCCATTTATATGTTTTTCATACTACATATGGGTCTCGGGTCCTTGACCATGGTTGTGGTAGGGAAACAAGCCTTAATACCTTAACCATGTCAAGGGAGGGAAACAACAAATCAAGCCCCAAACATATCATATCTAGCTCAAGCACCATGAACAAGTCTTCAGGTCACCACACAAGACCATGGATGGGTCACAATACCTTAGTTATCATCAAAGAATGAAAATAAGTGCCTTATAATATTGTTGAATATTTTGAATCTCAAGAGCCTTGAACAAGTCCTCAAACCAACATAACATAAATTTGGCCTTTAAGAGGGATATAGGAATCACAATTATGTTTTGTACATTGAAAATTGGTGTAGAGTCATAAACATGGAAAGTTGGAAAAAATGGCTTAAAGCCATAAATAAACCTTCTCAAGCTCAACCACCATCGAAAACACCTAAAAACCATGACACGAGTCCTCTCTAGGGAGTCTTTGGCATCCAAGTTGAATATGGGTGACATTATGAGGTCTTCTTCATCATGGATGGGTCTTTGCACATAAGGGATGGGTCTTGGGCTATCGGCCCAAAATGAAGCTTATAGGGCACTGATCCTTGAACTAGGCCTTAAACCACCACAAAAACCAAAATCATTGGCCTCATTCTAGGAAATGGACATTATTGAGAGATTTTGTGTACCTAGCATGGGTCTCATGGCCTTGATCATCGTTGACATAGGAAAATGAGGGCCATAGTACCTAAGCTAATCTTCTAGGATCATAATTCATTAATGACACCGGTGCATTTATGCATCGAAATTTGACATGGTTAGACTAGACACATGGCTTGACGGTATGGGAGAGTTTCAAGACTCAAGGATGTCTAATGTCCCAGCCACATAATATTTGATATTGTCCATGTTTTCAATAATTCTCATAATGGGTGTCTCATTGTCAAATGTTGTTGTTTCCATCTGTAGAATATTTGTTGGAACTCTCTTGAAATGTCATGGAACTTCCAATTCAACCACCACAAATTTCATGCACTGGCCTTGCATAGTGATCAGTGAATGGGGACAACGTTGAAATTTCTTCAATATGTTCCTGTATGCATCGAAATTTGACATGGTTAGACTAGACACATGCCTTGATGGAATGGGAGGGTTTCAAGACTCAAGGATGTATGATGTCCCAACATAATATTTGAGATCGTCCACATTTGCATCAACGTTCATTATGCTACACCTCTCATTATCATCATTCGTTATTCCCTTCTATATAATCATTGTCGGAACTATCTTGAAATTTGACATGAAACTTCAAATACACACATTACAAATTTTTTCCACCAACCCCGCACATTGAGCAGTGAATGGGGCCAACGTTGAATTGTTTTCAATATGTGCCCGTATGCATCAAAATTTGACATGGTTAGACTAGATAGTTGCCTTGAAGGTATGGGAGGGTTTCAATACTTAAGGATGTTTCATGTCCCTGCATAATACTTAAAAAGGTTTTGATTATTGAATTACCAATTCGAGTTGATGTCGCAGAAGTTTCAATTCACCCACCACAAATGTCATCTTGCACTAACCCCACATAGTGAGCAGTGAATGGGGCCAACGTTGACATTTCTTCAAATTTTGCATGTATGCATCAAAATTCAACATGGTTAGACTAGACACATAACTTGACGGTATGGGAGGGTTTCAAGACTCAAGGATGTCTGATGTCCCGACCACATAATCTTTGAGATCTTCCATGTTTTCAACAACATTCATAATTGGCGTCTCATTGCCAAATGTCATTGTTTCCATCTGTAGAATCTTTTTTGGAACTCTCTTGAAATTTCATGGAACCTCCAATTCAACCACCACAAATGTCATGCACTGACCCCGCATAGTGATCAGTGAATGGGGCCAATGTTGAAAATTCTTCAATATATGCATGTGTGCATCGAAATTTGACATGGTTATACTAGACACATTACTTGACGGTATGGGAGGGTTTCAATACTCAAGGATGTATGATGTCCCAACATAATATTTGAGATCGTCCACATTTGCATCAATGTTCATCATGTTGCAGCTCTCATTGTCATCATTTGTCATTCCCTTCTACAGAATCGTTGTAGGAACTATCTTTAAATTTGACATGGAAATTCAAATACACCCATCACAAATTTATTCCACCGACCCCACATAGTGAGCAGTGAATGGGGCCGACATTGAAATGTTTTCAATATGTGCCTATATGCATCAAAATTTGACATGGTTAGACTACATAGTTGCCTTGAAGGTATGGGAGGGTTTCAATACTTAAGTATGTTTCATGTCCTCACATAATACATAAGGAGGGTTTGATTATTGAATTACCAAGTTGATTTGATGTCGCAGAAGCTTCAATTCACCCACCACAAATGTCATCTTGCATTGACCCAACATAGTGAGCAGTGAATGGGGCCAACGTTGAAATTTCTTCAAACTGTGCATGTATGCGTCAAAATTCGACATGGTTAGACTAGAAAAATGCCTTGACAGTATGGGAGGGTTTCAAAACTCAAGGATGTAATATGTCCTAACCACATAATCTTTGAGATCATCCATGTTTGCAACAATGTTCATAATGGGCATCCCATTGTCAAATGTCGTTATTTCCATCTGTAGAATCTTTTTTGGAACTCTCTTGAAATTCATGGAACTTCTAATTCAACCACCACAAATTTCATGCACCGACCCCGCATAGTGAGAAGTGAATGGGACGTGTTATCCCCCACTTTTAGGGATAGCCAGGAGATTATGTCTCGAGGACCATAGGTCCTAGAAATGGAGTACCGAGAGCCATATCGACTTGAGCATGGCCCTGGAGGGCTCGTATTTTCTCCCTTTCAGCGCCTCCACTTTGTCAACAGCAACAACAACATCCATCACCTCGGTTTGGTCATGTATTAGAGATGTTTCTTTATTCATGAGGTAATGAGTCTGTGTATCATGGTATGTGTCACTCTGATCCTCAAAACCTTTGAATATGTGCATTTAGTTATTTTTGTTTCTAACAGGTGCTTGGATATTATACTTATCCACTTGACCATGTTTGGGGGGAATGATAGGATGCCCTAGAAAGATTGTTCCCATAGGTTTTGACTTGCCACTGGGGGGATTTCTGAAAAGTCATCGTCCGCTCTTGTCATACTTACTATTTTCCATCTTACTTCCTGCTCATCCATCCCATTTCATTGGTCCGTGCAGTGGGTTGGCCAATCATTCAAGTGTTGCACCTTGCCTTGTGGGAAGAAGGGGATAAAGGCCCAGAAGGTAAAAGAAATATGGAAAAAGATAAAAGCCTAAAATAAAACCTCAATATGCTTCGCCCAGGGAACCCGAAGAAAGAAGTAAAAATATTCTCAACAAGAAACAAGAGGGACCCATAAAAATAATAAAACAAGACCTATTCAGAGGATAGGGGGTCTCATCATGAGCCAATCTATTAGGTCCATGGGTACCTAGTGGTATGACACTACTAGCAGGTGGTTACCACGCCAGGGTAGTGGCTCTTGGTTGCATGGCCAAGAGAAAGGGGGTCTCATCATGAGCCAACCTTCTCATTTCAGTGAAAGTACTTATGGGTAACATCACCACTACTGGTCACCACACCATCACAGTGTCCCCTGATTAGCCTCTTCAAAGAAAAAGGAAATAAGGAAATAAGAATAAAATGGCATGAATGGGCTTGGAAACATTTGCATCCAGGATAGATGCAACTCGCCTTCTACAAAGGAACCCACAGGTAAGACTTTCATTTCCCTACTATCATTGCACCCTTTGTCAAGACATCCCTTATCCATCTCACCCATTTAACAAGACTTGGATTTGATCTCTTCCGAAACATCCCATTTCCAGTGGACACTAGCCCAATAGGACGCCCTGTCACTTCCTCCAAACTTGCATTGCAGATTTTTATAATGTCTTTGAGCACTTGAATGAGTAAAATGGGTTTTATGAAAATGTTTAATGAAATTGATGATTGAATGTGATTGACATTGCTATGATCCTTGTGACATATGAGCCCATGGAGGGCGTATCTATTGATGTGAAGGATCATACCCAACGGACATGTACCATATTGGATAGGTACACATGGGGAGATGATTAGTTTGGACCTCCATGGGGCTGAAGAGCCCACCATATGGATGTTGAGACCCCAACATGGGGCAGAGACATGACAAAGGGGTTTTCAATGGAGAAGAGGAGGTAGTTCCACATAGGAACCCTCGCAGAGACTTACCTAGGGGTGTTATGCCCTTTCCATTGGAACATTGGCCTTGGAAGGCCTAGGACGTCACCCAGTATTCCCATGACATCATCCAACATTATGGATGTTTTGGGAGACAGTTGTGGCATGTGTGGCAGCTTGGAGAAGCCCAAGGAGGGATAACATCTTTCTCCAGGAGGCCTATGCTGCCCTAAAAGGGGCTAACTTCACCCTAGAAAGGGAATGACATCTCGTTATTTTCTTGATTAGGATTTCATTATGACATTTTAATGTAAAACAATATTATTTGGTATTTTGTCTTGTTGGCCTTTTGATGACATAAAATTTAATTAAGATCATTAGTACTATATAAGTAAGAGAGAAAAACTCTCATTTGGATCATCATCTTTCACTCACACATAGTGTGGTCTGAAATTTGCGCCCTACTCTAGGGTTTTTGGCTGAAAATTGATGTGCACTTGTTGAAGGAGGCTTGTTTTGGCTATTTTAGGCATTTCTTTTGGTGAAAGGTTTACAAATAGGGTATGGCTATATGAATTCTTGGTTAAATGTAAGTGAAATTTCTGCAACACTTCTTTGTTGAATGGTTATGATATTGTTTACTTTCATTTTGTTACTACAATTTGCTGGATTAAAACCCTAGGAGACAAGCACATGTTGGTGTCCTTGTCTCATGTCCCTACTAAGATTAAGAGCCATTTGATTTGCTGAAGTTAGATAGAGCCTTGCCATAGCAACACTCTACCTCTACTCTTCTAGCCTTGATGTTTTGTACTTGTTATTGAGATAAGAAGGAGGAAAATTCATCAAGGCCTAGGGTTTCTACACCTTGATGAGCCATTTTCCTTTAGGTTTTGGTAGATGAAGCCTTGTTGTAGCAACACTTCATCTTCAAAACTCTCTTGTCTTTAGCCCTACTGATTTTTGCTCAAGCTAGTCATTTCTACCTTGACAATAAACTAAAGAAGGAGGAGAAAGCAATAAGGCCTAGGGTTTCTACACCTTAGTGATCCTTTCTCCCCTAGGGTTTCATTGTTGAGGCATTTCTTTAGCAACACCTCAACATCTAACCCTCTTGTCTTTAGCTTTATCACTATCATCATGATCCTTCAACTTTTGCAATGATCTTTTGACTCCATTTTTCCTAGTAACGCACTAATCTAAGACTTCCAGTGTTGAGTACCCTTGATCACATATAAATTCTAAACATTCTTGAACAATCATTGACTACTTCTAACCCTAACCTAGATTAAATTACTAACCCTATTTGTTGCTATCATCTACTTGAGTTATCTTTATACATTGCAGCATTGATTTATCTTTAAATCGATTGAATGATTGGCTAAGGAGTTGCTTCTAGTATTGATATTGTTACATATATTTCCATTAGCATTTATTGTGGAGTGACATATTATAATCATTTCCATTGTACATCGTTGACTTGCTTCATTAATATTGTCTATAAATATCTTTATATCAAAAGTCCATGATTATATGAAGTACTAACCAAGCAAGTGATCTTGCATACACATAGTTCGTTTGTTGGTTTGTCTCAGGCAGGTAGACATTTTGGTTAATACTTATCTTTATTGGCTTATTAGTCGGGACTTTCTGATCGGTGGTGACTTGTGAGGGGGACTATTATACTTACTATTTCAAACATTTGCCTTCTCAAAACCCCAGGTCACCGAGGACGTCTCCCCTAGGCCTTACCTCCCTAAACGGAAAGAGATATCCCATTGAGGTGACAGTGGTGGGATAGTCTCAATTACGCCAGTTTTCCCTCCTTTCATCCGTCTTTTACCTTAGCTACAAACTCTGCGATAACAGGGCCAGCATTGAAATTTATTCAATATGTGTTTGTATGCATCGAAATTTGACATGGTTAGACTAGACACATGCCTTGACGGTATGGGATGGTTTCAAGACTCAATGATGTATGATGTCCCAACATAATATTTGAGATCGTCCACATTTGCATTAACGTTCATCATGCTACACCTCTCATTGTCATCATTCATCATTCCCTTCTATAGAATCGTTGTCGGAACTATGTTGAAATTTGACATGGAACTTCAAATATACCCATCACAAATTTCTTCCACCGACCCCGCACAATGAGCAATGAATGGGGCCAACTTTGAAATGTTTTCAATCTATGCCTGTATGCATCAAAATTTGACATGGTTAGAATCAATAGTTTCCTTAAAGGTATGGGAGGGTTTCAATACTTAAGTATGTTTCATGTACTCACATAAAACGTAAGGATGGTTTGATTATTGAATTACCAAGTCGAGTTGATGTCACGGAAGTTTAAATTCACTCACCACAAATGTCATAGTGAGTAGTGAATTGGGCCAACGTTGAAATTTCTTCAAACTATGTATGCATGTGTCAAAATTCGACATGGTTAGGCTAGACACATGCCTTGACGGTATGGAAGGGTTTCAAGACTCAAGGATGTCTGATGTCCTGACCACATAATCTTTGAGATCGTCCATGTTTGCAACAATGTTCATAATGGGCATCCCATTGTCAAATGTCGTTATTTCCATCTGTAGAATCTTTGTTGGAACTCTCTTGAAATATCATGGAACTTCCAATTCAACCACCACAAATGTCATGCATCGACCATGCATAGTGAGAAGTGAATGGGGATTATTATCCCCCACTTTTAGGGATAACCTAAGATTTTGTCTCGAGGCCCACAGGTCCTAGACATGGAGTATCGAGAGCCAGATCGACTTGAGAATGGCCTTGGAGGGCTCATAGTTTCTCCCTTTCAATGCCTCCACTTTGTCAGCAACAACAACAACTTCCATCACCTCTGTTTGGTCATGTATCATAGATGTTTCTTTCTCCATGAGGTAATGGGTCTGGGTATCATGGTATGTGTCACTCTGATCCTCAAAACCTTTGAATATGTGCATGTAGTTCTTTTTGTTTCTAACAGGTGCTTGGATCTTATACTTATCCACTTGACCATGTTTGGGGGGAATGACAGGATACACTAGCAAGATTGTTCCCATAGGTTTTGACTTTCCACTGGGGGGATTTCTGAAAAGTCATCGTCTGCTCTTGTCATACTTACCATTTTCCATCTTACTTCCTGCTCATCCATCCCATTTCATTGGTCCTTGTAGTGGGTTGGCCAATCATTAAAGTGTTGCACCTTGCCTTGTGGGAAGAAGGGGATAAAGGCCCAGAAGGTAAAAGAAAGCTGGCAAAAGATAAAATCCTAAAATAAAACCTCGAGATGCTTCGCCCAGGGAACCCCAAGAAAGAAGTAAAAATCTTCTCAACAAGAAACAAGAGGGACCCATAAAAATAATAAAACAAGACCTAGTCAGAGGATAGGGGGTCTCATCGCGATCCAACCTATTAGGTCCATGGGTACCTAGCGGTATGACACTACTAGCAGGTGGTTAGCACGCTAGGGTAGTGGCTCTTGGTTGCATGGACAAGAGAAAGGGGGTCTCATAATGAGCCAACCTTCTCAGTTCAGTGAAATTACTTATGGGTAACATTCCCACCACTGGTCACTACACCAGCACAGTGTCCCCTGATTAGCCTCTTCAAAGAAAAAATAAATAAGGAAATAAGAATAAAATGGCATGAATGGGCTTGGAAACATTTGCATCCAGGACAGGTGCAACTCGCCTTCTACAAAGGAACCCACAGGTAAGCCTTGCATTTCCCTGATATCATTGCACCCTTTGTCAAGACATCCCTTATCCATCTCACCCATTTAACATGACTTGGATATGATCTCTTTTTGAAACATCCCATTTCCAGTGGACACTATCCCAATAGGACGCCCTGTCACTTCCTCCAAACTTGCATTGCATATTTGTATAATGTCTTTGAGCACTTGACTGAGTAAAAGGGGTTTTATGAAAATGTTTAATGAAATTGATGATTGGATGTGATTGACATTGCTATGATCCCTGTGACTTATGAGCCCATGGAGGGTGTATCTGTTGATGTGAAGGATCATACCCAATGGACAGGTACCATATTAGATAGGTACACATGGGGAGATGATTAGTTTGGACCTCCATGGGGCTGAAGATCCCACCAAATGGATGTTGAGACCCCAATAGGGGGCAGAGACAGGACATAGAGTTTTTCACCGAAGAAGAAGAGGGCGTTCCACAGAGGCACCCTGGCAGAGACTTACCTAGGGGGGTTATGCTCTCTCCATTGGAACGTTGGCCTTGGAAGGCCTAGGACGTCACCCAGTATTCCGATGACATCATCCAACATTATGGACATTTTGGGAGATAGTTGTGGCACGTGTGGCAGCTTGGAGAAGCCTAAGGAGGGATAACGTCTTTCTCTAGGAGGCCTATGGTGCCCTAAAAGGGGATAACTTCACCCTAGAAAGGGAATGACATCTCATTATTTTCTTGATTGGGGTTTCATTATGACATTTTAATGTAAAACAATATTATTTGGTAGTTTGGCTTGTCGGCCTTTTGATGACATAAAATTTAATTAAGGTCATTAGTATTGTATAAGTAAGAGAGCAAAACTCTCATTTGGATCATCATCTTTCACTCACGCATAGTGAGGTCTGAAATTTGCGCCCTACTCTAGGGTTTTTGGTTGAAACTTGATGTGCACTTGCTGAAGGAGGCTTGTTTTGGCTATTTTAGGCATTTCTCTTGGTGAAAGGTTTACAACTAGGGTATGGCTATATGAATTCTTGGTTAAACGTAAGTGAAATTTCCGCAACACTTCTTTGTTGAATGGTTATGATATTGTTTACTTGCATTTTGTTACTACAATTTGTTGGATTAAAACCCTAGGTGACAAGCACATGTTGGTGTCCTTGTCTCATGTCCCTACTAAGATTAAGATCCATTTTATTTGCTAAAGTTAGATAGAGCCTTTCCATAGAAACAATGTACCTCTACTCTTCTAGCCTAGTTGTTTTGTACTTGTTATTGAGCTAAGAAGGAGGAAAATGCATCAAGGTCTAGGGTTTCTACACCTTGATGAGTCGTTTTTCCCTAGGTTTTGGTAGATGAAGCCTTGCCTTAGCAACACTTCATCTTCAAAACTCTCTTTTCTTTAGCCCTACCAATTTTTGCTCAAGCTAGTCGTTTTTACCTTGCCAATAAACTAAAGAAGGAGGAGAAAGAACTAAGGCATAGGGTTTCTACACCTTAGTGAGCCTTTATCCCCTAGGGTTTCATTGTTGAGGCATTGCTTTAACAACACCTCAACATCTAACCCTCTTGTCTTTAGCTTTATCACTATCATCACGTTCCTTCAACTTTTGCAATGATTTTTTGACTCCATTTTCCCTAGTATCGCACTAATCTAAGACTTCCAGTGTTGAGTACCCTTGATCACATAAAAATTCTAAACATTCTTGAACAATCATTAACTACTTCTAACCCTAGCCAAGATTAACTTACTAACCCTATTTGTTGTTATCATCTACTTGAGTTATATTTATACATTGCAACATTGATTTATCTTTAAATCGATTGAATGATTGGCTAAGGAGTTGTTTCTAGTATTGATATTGTTACATTGATTGCCATTAGCATTTATTGTGAAGTGACATATTATAATTATTTCCATTGTACATCATTGACTTGCTTCACTAATATTGTCTATCAATTTATTTATACCATAAGTCCATGCTTATATGAAGTACCAACCAAGCAGGTGATCTTACATATGCATAGTTTCTTTGTTGCTTTGTCTCGGGCAAGTACACATTTTGGTTATTACTTATCTTTATTGGTCGATTAGCCGAGACTTTATGATTGGTGGTGACTTGTGAGGGGGACTATTATACTTACTCTTTCAAACCTTTGGCTTCTCAAAACCCCAGGTCATCGGGGACATCTCCCCTGGGCCTTACCTCCCTAAACAGAAAGAGCTATCCCATTGAGGTGATAGTGGTGGGATAGTCTCAGTTATGCCAGTTTTCCCTCCTTTCATCTGTCTTTTACCTTAACTACAAACTGTGCGATAACAGCGCCAACATTGAAATTTATTCAATATGTGTCTGTATGCATTGAAGTTTGACATGGTTAGACTAGACACATGCCTTGAAGGTATGGGATGGTTTCAAGACTCAATGATGTATGATGTCCCAACATAATATTTGAGATCGTCCACATTTGCATCAACGTTCATCATGCTACACCTCTCATTGTCATCATTCATCATTCCCTTCTATAGAATCGTTGTCGGAACTATATTGAAATTTGACATGGAACTTCAAATACACCCATCACAAATTTCTTTCACCGACCCCGCACAGTGAGTAGTGAATGGGGCCAATGTTGAAATGTTTTCAATCTGTGCCTGTATGCATCGAAATTTGACATGGTGAGACTAGATAGTTGCCTTGAAGGTATGGGAGGGTTTCGATACTTAAGTATGTTTCATGTCCTCACACAATACATAAGGAGGGTTTGATTATTGAATTACCAAGTCGAGTTGATGTCATAGAAGCTTCAATTCACCCACCACAAATGTCATCTTGCACCGACCCCGCATAGTGAGCAGTGAATGGGGCCAACGTTGAAATTTCTTCAAACTGTGCATGTATGCATCAAAATTCGACATGGTTAGACTAGACACATGCTTTGATAGTATGGGAGAGTTTCAAGACTCAAGGATGTCTGATGTCCTGACGACATAATCTTTGAGATTGTCCATGTTTGCAACAATGCTCATAATGGGCATCCCATTGTCAAATGTCATTATTTCCATCTGTAGAATCTTTGTTGGAACTCTCTTGAAATGTCATGGAACTTCCAATTAAACCACCACAAATGTCATGCACCGATCCCGCATAGTGAGAAGTGAATGGGGCCTGTTATCCCCCACTTTTAGGGATAACCAGGAAATTATGTCTCGATGCCCACGGTTCTTAGACATGGAGTACTGAGAGCCAGATCGACTTGAGCATGACCCTGGAGGGCTCGTATTTTCTCCCTTTTAGTGCCTCCACTTTTTCAGCAGCAACAACAACATCCATCACCTCGGTCTAGTCCTGTATCATATATGTTTCTTTCTCCATGAGGTAAGGAGTTTGAGTATCATGGTATGTTTCACTCTAATCCTCAAAACCTTTGAATATGTGCATTTAGTTCTTTTTGTTTCTAACAGGTGCTTGGATATTATACTTATCCACTTGACCATGTCTGGGGGGAATGACAGGATTCCCTAACAAGCTTGTTCCCATAGGTTTTGACTTTCCACTGGGGGGATTTATGAAAAGTCATCGTCCACTCCTGTCATACTTACCATTTTCCATCTTACTTCCCACTCATCCATCCCATTTCATTGGTCCGGGCAGTGGGTTGGTCAATCATTCAAGTGTTTCACCTTGCCTTGTGGGAAGAAGGGGATAAAGGCCCAGAAGGTAAAAGAAAGATCGCAAAAGATAAAAGCCTAAAATAAAACCTCGAGATGCTTCGCCTAGGGAACCTTGAGAAAGCAGTAAAAATATTCTCAACAAGAAACAAGAGGGACCCATAAAAATAATAAAACAAGACCTAGTCAAAGGATAGGGGTTCTCATCACGAGCCAACCTATTAGGTCCATGGGTACCTAGCGGTATGACACTACTAGCAGGTGGTTACCACGCCAGGGTAGTGGCTCTTGGTTGCATGGCCAAGAGAAAGGGAGTCTCATCACAAGCCAACCTTCTCATTTCAGTGATAGTACTTATGGGTAACATTTCCACCATTGGTCACCACACTAGGACAGTGTACCCTGATTAGCCTCTTCAAATAAAAAAGAAGTAAATAAATAAGAATAAAATGGCATGAATGGGCTTGGAAACATTTGCATCCAAGACAGGTGCAGCTCACCTTCTACAAAGGCACCCACATGTAAGCCTTGCATTTCCCTGCTATCATTACACCCTTTGTCAGGACATCCCTTATCCATCGCACCCATTTAACATGACTTGGATATGATCTCTTCCAGAAACATCCCATTTCCACTGGACACTAGCCCAATAGGACGCCTTGTCACTTCCTCCAAACTTACATTGCAGATTTTTATAATGTCTTTGAGCACTTGACTGAGTAAAAGGGGTTTTATGAAAATGTTTAATGAAATTGATGATTGGATGTGATTGAAATTGCTATGATCCCTGTGACTTATGAGCCCATGGAGGGCGTATCTGTTGATGTGAAGGATCATACCTGACGGACACGTACCATATTGGACAGGTACACATGGGGAGATGATTAGTTCAGACCTCCATGGAGCTGAATATCCCACCAGATGGATGTTGAGACCCCAACAGGGGGTAGAGACAGGACATAGGGGTTTGCACTGGAGAAGAGGAGGACGTTCCATAGAGGCACCCTGGCAGAGCCTTACCTAGGGGGGTTATACCCTCTCCATTGGAACGTTGTCCTTAGAAGGCTCATGATGTCACCCAGTATTCCCATGATATCATCCAACATTATGGATGTTTTGGGAGACAGTTGTGGCATGTGTGGTAGCTTGGAGAATACCAAGGAGGGATAGCGTCTTGCTCCAGGAGGCCTATGCTGCCCTAAAAGGGGATAACTTCACCCGAGAAAGGGAATGACATCTCATTATTTTCTTGATTAGGGTTTCATTATGACATTTTAATGTAAAAAAAAATTATTTGGTATTTTGGCCTTGTCAACCTTTTGATGACATATAATTTAATTAAGGGCATTAGTACTGTATAAGTAAGAGAGAAAAACTCTCATTTGGATCATCATCTTTCACTCACACATAGTGAGGTCTGAAATTTGCACCCTACTCTAGGGTTTTTTGTTGAAAATTGATGTGCGCTTGTTGAAGGAGGCTTGTTTTGGATATTTTAGTCATTTCTCTTGGTGAAAGGTTTACAACTAGGGTATGGCTATATGAATTCTTGGTTAAACATAAGTGAAATTTCTGCAACACTTTTTTGTTGAATGGTTATGATATTGTTTACTTGCATTTTATTACTACAGTTTGTTGGATTAAAACCCTAGGTGACAAGCACATGTTGGTGTCCTTGTCTCATGTCCCTACTAAGATTAAGATCCATTTGATTTTCTGAAGTTAGATAGAGCCTTGCCATAGCAACACTCTACCTCTACTCTTCTAGCCTAGCCGTTTTGTACTTGTTATTGAGCTAAGAAGGAGGAAAATGAATCAAGGCCTAGGGTTTCTACACCTTGATGAGCCGTTTTCCCCTAGGTTTTGGTAGATGATGCCTTGCCTTAGCAACACTTCATCTTCAAAACTCTGTTGTGTTTAGCCCTATCGATTTTTGCTCAAGCTAGTCATTTTTACCTTGCCAATAAACTAAAGAAGGAGGAGAAAGCACTAAGGCCTAGGGTTTCTACACCTTAGTGAGCATTTATCCCCTAGGGTTTCATTTTTGAAGCCTTGCTTTAGCAACACCTCAACATTTAATCATCTTGTCTTTAGCTTTATCACTATCATCACGGTCCTTCAACTTTTGCAGTGATTTTTTTACTCCATTTTCCCTAGTAACACACTAATCTAAGACTTCCAGTGTTGAGTACCCTTGATCACATACAAAATCTAAACATTCTTGAACAATCATTAACTAATTCTAACCTTAGCCTAGATTAACTTACTAACCCTATTTGTTGTTATCATCTACTTGAGTTATCTTTATACATTGCAGCATTGATTTGTCTTTAAATCAATTGAATGATTGGCTAAGGAGTTGTTTCTAGTATTGATATTTTTACATTGATTGCCATTAGAATTTATTGTGAAGTGACATATTATAATCATTTCCATTGTACATCATTGGCTTGCTTCATTAATATTGTCTATAATTTTATTTATATCATAAGTACATGATTATATGAAGTACTAACCAAGCAAGTGATCTTGCATACACATAGTTTATTTGTTTCTTTGTCTCAGGCAGGTACACATTTTGGTTATTACTTATCTTTATTGGCTGATTAGCCGGGACTTTCTGACCGGTGGTGACTTGTGAGGGGGACTATTATACTTACTCTTTCAAACCTTTGCCTTCTCAAAACCCTAGGTCACCGGGGACGTCTCCCCTGGGCCTTACCTTCCTAAACAGAAAGAGCTATCCCATTGAGGTGACAGTGGTGGGATAGTCTCAGTTACGCCAGTTTTCCCTCCTTTCATCTATCTTTTACCTTAACTACAAACTGTGTGATAACAGGGCCAACTTTGAAATTTATTCAATATGTGTCTGTATGCATCAAAATTTGACATGGTTAGACTAGACACATGCCTTGAAGGTATGGGATGGTTTCAAGACTCAACGATGTATGATGTCCCAACATAATATTTGAGATCGTCCATATTTGCATCAACATTCATCATGCTACACCTCTCATTGTAATCATTCGTCATTCCCTTCTATAGAATCATTGTCGAAACTATCTTGAAATTTGACATGGAACTTCAAATACACCCATCACAAATTTCTTCCACCGACCTCGCACAGTGAGCAATTAATGGGGACAACGTTGAAATGTTTTCAATCTGTACCCGTATGCATCGAAATTTGACATGGTTAGACTAGATAGTTTCCTTGAAGGTATGGGAGGTTTTCGATACTTAAGGATGTTTGATGTCCCCACATACTACTTAAGGAGGGTTTGATTATTGAATTACCAAGTTGATTTGATGTCGCAGAAGCTTCAATTTTCCCACCACAAATGTCATCTTGCATCGACGCTGCATAGTGAGTAGTGAATGGGGCCAACGTTGAAATTTCTTCAAACTGTGCAAATATGCATCGAAATTCGACATGGTTAGACTAGAAACATGCCTTTACAGTATGGGAGGGTTTCAAGACTCAAGGATGTTTGATGTCTCAACCACATAATCTTTGAGATCATCCATGTTTGCAAAAACGTTCATAATGGGAGTCCCATTGCCAAATGTCATTGTTTCCATCTATAGACTCTTTGTTAGAACTCTCCTAAAATGTCATGGAACTTCTAATTCAACCACCACAAATTTCATTCACCGACCCCATATAGTGAGCAGTGAATGGGGCCAATGTTGAAATTTATTCAATATGTTCCTGTATGCATCGAAATTTGACATGGTTAGACTAGACACATGCCTTGACAGTATGGGAGGGTTTCAAGACTCAATAATGTATGATGTCATACAAAAAAATTTCGAAAAAATTTCAACGTTGTCCCGATTCACAGGTCATTGTTTCCCATCATGTACTCTACCCCTAGTACAATGTCTTTTATTAGGTGTTTCCTTTAAAATTCGACCAATCGGAAAATTAAAACGAAATGAGGACAAGATGAGACGATATATAGAGTGGGTCTGTGAGTGATATTTGAGTATAAATATGAATGAATGAACTTCTCTTGGTTTTGAGAATAAGTTATTCTCTACTAAACAAGTCCAACCACGTGAAGGTGGAAGCTCATATGGCCCTTCCACCC
>SNQJ01S0017249.1:64803-94814 GCA_010110895.2 Picea sitchensis
CTTCGCTCTCAATTCCCCAATACCCAATATATAAAATATAAAACAAATGAAAGAAACATAGTAATGATGCATATAAACTACCAAAAAAAAAATTGAAATAAAACTTAAAAACATGTAATTAACCCACATAATTAAAAATTATTTAAAGAGAATAATTCGTACAAATTAAAATATCTATTTACGTACCTCATCGACCAACACAACATTTGTATCATCCTTCTTCTGTATATTCTTCTTGATCATCCAACTCGATATCTATATCAACATCCAGTTCAGAAACAATGTTGAAAGGATTGATGATATCATCATCATCGTCAATGTTATTTTCGAGCATATATTCATCAATATCATTATCAAGAATTGGTGCATTGTCTCCTACGCCTGGTTCATTTTCTTCGTCTTCTTCATCTATGGACCCATATTCTTTCTTCTCTAGCTCTACATCATCTTCCTCATCTATATTATACTTTATTGGCCTTCCTCTTGGATCATATCTAACAACAAATAACCAATCCCTCTTACCTGGAACCTTTGAGTAAAAGACTTGTTCACATTGACTTGGAAAAACATAGCGGTCATTTGCTTTTTCAAAAAATATTGTTCTAATCATCGGAAATTTGTTGGCATGTTGAATAACAGTTCTTTCCTCATCATGTTCATGCATTTGTAACCTATACCATTTGACATTGAACAAAACTAATTTGAAGAAATTAAAGTCACACTCAATTATATCATTCAAAAACCCATAATATCTATTTTCAGATTCTCGAGGACGTCTGTCACTCCTAGAGGAAAAATTAGTGACCTGGATACTGTAGTTATCCCAATATTAGAAGTTTTTTTGGTTTCATCCAATTGTTTGATGTGAAATTTACAACCATTGCACCACATACCCTTGTGGTGTTTCAACTGCAATATGCCATACATGTAAAAGATGCATTGTAAATTAATAATAAACAAATTTATATAACTTGGAGAGTATAATATGAAAAAAAACACACCTACAGTCACATTAATGTAATATAAAATAACTAAATAAAATGGGTGAATTTTCTTTCCTTTCCATCTTTCAAACAATATGCTAAATCTATTTCCCTCTGCATAACATCAGAATCTCCATTGTGAAGAGCTTCTCTAACCAATTCAAACATTTATTTCCATGATAACCTACTGCCATGATGTTCTTTACATCTATCAATCGATACCTTCATCCAGTCAAGATTGTTTGCGATGTATAAATGTAGTGCATCCCAATCTTGAGCAACTAACCGATCAAAAAATCACAATTCACCAACATTAAATATTATTTATAACCATGGTAAATATTAATAAATGATGAAATAATAAATATTAAATGAGTATGATCATATACACACACAAAAAAAAACAAAAAAAAAAATTAAAAATATCCACAATTTAATTACCTCTCACTTTCTTCATTGTACCTTTCCCCAACAACTGCTCCCTTTCAAATTTTTTGATGGACTTCACATCCCAAATGCAATCCATTGCATGCATAGCTTGCACTGCTAATTTAGGAAGATACTGACTAATATACACCATGGATTCATATACCATATATCCCTCCACCACAGAATCCTCAAAACGTGCTCTTTGTCTAACCAAAATCTTCAATGATTTCAAGTGCCTCTCCACCATCCACATTGACCTTGTGTGTGCAGGTCCACACATTTCAATCTCAACTTGGTGTATGAGGTAGTATTCTTGTGCATTAAAAAATGTTGAAGGTAGATACTTCTGCATTTCACACATTGGCCGAGGAATTTATCTCTTCCAATACTTTATATCATATTCATGGATTTATTTCAATGAGAACCATCTATAGATCATGATGCAACAAAATAACATGTTTCAACAAAACATATAAATACATATTACATTACAAGTAAAATACATGTCATCAAGTACAACAAAAAAATGATTTTCTTTTTTGCATATATATTGCATCTACTTACCTCATGTATTTTCCAAGATCATATATAACTTGTATGACATTGTTGTCAAATTCATTTGGGAGAGATAGAGGTAGAACATACCGTAACAACAAAAACGAATCGTTGCTTGTTCAAAACTAGACAAAAAATTAAAAATCTCAAAAAATGTATACGACCAATATATAAATATGAATACTAAAATGATTAATTACCTTAATGAAGGTATGTCAATCATGTGTTTTTACCCCACCAACTTCACCTTTCTTCGTTAAGATATTCTTTATGTTTGAATAAAAACCTGCGGGAAATTTAATTTTTTGAATGACCTCTTTTACACCATTGCTTTGTTGCTCTTTTAATAACCATGGAAGGTTATTTTGATCTCCATCGTTATTTTATCGGATCACACTTTGCATTGCATGATTGGCTTCCCAAATGTCATTACAAATTTTGACAATTTTTTCTTTATCCCTTCTGCCATCTATGATTCGCCATAATGTTTCTGTCACATTCTTCCTGATATGCATTGCATCAAATAAATGAATTATTTTTAGGTCCTTATAGTAAGGAAACCTCATGAATTGAGTGGGATAACATTTCATTCCTCGTGGAATCTGATTATTACTACCTTCACGATGACAAAATTGATGAAGCATAAAAAAAATCAAACACTATTTATCAAATGTGGTAAAATAAAATTTCAAAACATAATTCCATTTACGATACATAAACAAAATGCATACCTCAAGGATTAATTCTGTCATATTCCAACTTCCATAGGTGAGGTGTCATTCTTTGTGGTTTTAGTCCAGTCTCTTGTTTCCCATTGAAAATATATTTTTCAGTAGTGTGATACTTATGGTTCTTAGAGAGGAAGTGTATATACTCATCAAACACCTCCTTTCCTAAACTTTTTGACCGATGAGATTTCATCTTAGGACCACAAACTGGACATGCAAATTTACCCTTTGTTTGAAGACTTGCAACAGATGGATTAATGTGAATTATAAATATATATACGAAATGATTATTTAAACAACATGCATGATATATTCAAGTAATTATATACTATTCAAGCATGCAATATGGAACGTTACATACCACAAAAATGTGTTAGTCCTGGGGCATCATGAATTGTTCATAAAAGTATTCCACGACATTGAAATCTCCTCTTCCCAATTGGTTTATAGATGTCATACATAGTGATGCCCTCCCATAACTTTAGTAGCTCGTTGATAAGAAGCTCGATATACACATTCATATATTTAACTTGGTACTTACCTAATTGTTTGAAATTACATTAAATTACTACCATGGTATGTATATATAGGTAAATAAATGAATAAAAGATGTTATGCAAGAAAAGAGAAAAATGAAAAATTTAAATTCGAAAAATTAATGTAAACAAATACCTGGAATAATCATTGTCAACATTATGTGCTACCTATTTATTCACATCCAAGGAGGAATTTTATTGTCGATAAAAAAAATAGGCCACACTAAGTAAACATATTGAAGCTTTCCAAATGGATTAACACTGTCAGTTTCCAATGAAAGCCTAACATTACGAGGTTCATTTGTAAATTCTGACCATTTTGTAGCAATTTCCTTAAATTCATAACCATCTGCAGGCATTTGAAGAACACCATATTCAATTTTCTTTCATACATGGTAATCCATAAACTATGCTATGCTTTGGCACCTGAACAGTCGCTGCAAACGTGGAATTATGGGAATATGCCGGAGAACCTTTCGAGGGACCATTTTTGTTACTTGATCGGTTCGATATCTACTAATACCACATATCGAACATTCTGTTTTCGATGCATGTTGTCCATAATATATAATATGATCATCAGGACATGCATCTATACTTTTATACTTCATTCTAATGTCTTTCATAATGGCATTTAAATCTCGATATGTGCGAGGTAAAATATTTGATGAGGGTAACAAAAATTCACCTAACAATCTAAAACATAAAAAATAAATAGTTAATGTAAAGAATAGTAATTGTAAATATTGCATTTTTATTTTACACATTAAATAACACTAAAAAAAAATGGGGAAAAGTCAACCTTTATGTATATGTGAAGAAACATATTACATACCTCAGGATATGTGTCATACAAGTGTTCGACAAATGATTCGTAACTTTCAAGTTCACCAGCAACAATGTAGTGGAGAGAATATTTTCTCTTGACCCTTTATAAAGTCGTTTATTTGCCTTTTCAAACAGAGGTTCGTCATAAATACCATCACTATTGTCCCCATGATCCTCATCTGGATGACCAAATAAGTCTTGGATCATTTGATTTGTCCCATAATCTTGAACTATGCTATTATTGTCATCTACTTCCATGGGATCATTAACTTGATCTTCATTATCTGCTTTAAGTTATTCATCTTGTACTACAACATCGCTTTTGCTACTACTTGGTGCTTTGTGCATAAAGTTACGGGGCAAATCTAACTTTATAATTACAAACAATGATGAAAAATTAGTGCATGTATAAAACAATATAAAAGTTTGAGAATACAATAAATATTAAAACAAAGAATGGATGTATATATAGCTAATTACCATGGGATAA
Organism: Picea sitchensis; assembly: GCA_010110895.2. NCBI lineage: Eukaryota > Viridiplantae > Streptophyta > Pinopsida > Pinales > Pinaceae > Picea > Picea sitchensis. The sequence continues at coordinate 69,353 of SNQJ01S0017249.1, forward strand.
TATTCATTTGATCCCTCGTCCATGTGCCCATATTTTCTACAATGTTTTTTAGCTTTTGCCATTAAAACTCTTTGACGTCTAGTACATTAATTTTTGCAAGGGAAATAACATTTACCATCACCCTTTTCACCCTCTTTAATTATTTTCCCAAATCTAATGTTTTCTGACATTCTTCCCAACAGACATATACTAAAAAAATACTTGTTTTTTGTTCGCTAAGAAGACCTTCTTAAACCCTTTTTAAAGTGTCGTTATTATAGGAAACTTGTCGCAACATCTGTAAAATGCAACATATTTATATATTTTATAACGTCACAATTCTGATGATAGTTGACCAATTCAAAGTTGACTTGGTCAAATACTAGGTGACCATTGGGATGGGGAAAACCTAGTTTCCATAATGTCGCAACTGTGACGACTACTTTACAAATGTCGCAAGAGAGACGAAAATCCAATGGTGTGGCACTAGTGACGTCTTCATCACAATAGCGACATGTGTTTGTATTACTTCTCACTTGTGACGTTATCGGGCAATATGGAGAAAAAAAAATTAAAATTTCCTCTATTTTTCGACAGTATGGCCAATTTTGTCCATAAAGTCTCAAATAGAACGTCGAAAATTTTCCAATATGTACTAGTGACACAATGCCAGGTGGAAAAACAGGAAATAAGGAAAATAATCCACTCTCCTAAGAAGATCAATAATGAAATAAATATTCTCCTCTATGGGTTGGTACCATATATTAGGACCAACCCTAAATGCCTACCTAGAAATATCCCAACGAAAGATCAACAATAAGTATATTTTCCCATTTAAGGATGTATCCTCCTCATAAAATTCAAGGAGGCCAACATTTATTAAAAGGACATGAGTTTGTGGTGTAATATGGTGAGGGTACATATCCCTCACCCTCTCTTAGGCCTCCCACTCATGTATGAAGTTGTACGAGTCGACCTATTTTTATTGTCATCATCATCATTGTCTCTTATCACATACAAATTTCATCAAGCACACACACACACACACACACACACACANCCCCCAGCATAGGGGTAACTAAGGAGATGGTGTCTTGAGGCCCACATGTAGTTGACATGGAGTGTCGAGCGATAGAAGGACAACATAGCCCATAGATCCCCTCTTCTTCACCATGCTTCACCAACATCTTTAGTAGCATAGTAGCGTCCACCACACTATCTTAGTCCACAGAGGGTGACATGCCTTGCTTTATGAAGTAACTAGTCAAGTATCATGATGAGTATCATTTTAATATTTGGGGCATTTAGATCAGTTTCAAAGGGTTCTTTTTTATTATGAAATGTTTTCTAGGAAGTTATGATTTTTACCATTTTTCACCTTGGTGGTTATCTTGGGGTTTCTAGTAAGTTTTCCACTCCTGGGGAAAGGGGTGCTACTGGGGGTTCTTCTTGATGATTCATTGTGCCATTCCCAACCATATTTATTCACTTTCCATCTTCATCCCCCTTTGTATCCTCATGTTTTGTTTTTTCAGATTACATGTACCCTAAAAATTGCCTTGCACCTCATTCCCCTGTCGGAAGAGGGGCTAAAGGCCCAGAGGTTGTTGTAGCTAGTGTCAATAAATAAATAAAAATAAAGAGTATCCATGATCAAAATGCAGTGAAAAGGATACAAAAGGAGACAAAATCCATAGTCCTAAACTTGATCTCTACCTTTTCAAGCACCCACTCTAAGTCCTAAGTACGAATGAACGCCTCACCTATTTGAAAAGGACTTATAAATATCCCACTTAAAAGGAAACATATTTAATGCATAAAAATAAAGAAACCTTGTAAAGGGAACTTGCACATTATCTAAAGAAAAAAAAGAAAAATACAATTATAGGGCTTGGAAAAAGGTTGTTCCCCAAACGAAAGATAACTCAAAGGATGCAGTGCACCCTCCACAAAGGTGCCCATGTAAATGAGACCATATGAGACCCTTGCATGTTAATGAACCCATGCACAAAAATTTCTCCCACATCCACCTCATATTCATTACATGGCCTAGATAGGGTTCACCCAAGAAGAACTCGTCTACTTGGGAAATTGGTTTACCCAATAGGAATTTTTGATAACCCTCCCATATCTAAATTGGGTAATTTGCATAAATTCTTTGAGCATATGGTTAATTTGAAAGGGGGGATCTGATGTGATTTTTTGGGTGGATATTGTATTAATATTGATTTACTTGGAATGATTCATATGAATTGTGGACCTTTGGAGGGCGTCCCTTGTTTGTCTGTGCCAGATCTTGGTCGGTGACATCTTTCATGAAGGCATTATGTCACTTGGACCTTCATATTGGTGTAAAATCCCACAAGTTGGATGTTGATCCCTATAAAAGGGAGGATAAATATGACGAATGTTGCACACTTGATGATGTCATTGACCCATGAAAGAGGCCTAGGATGATGAAAGTTTCATGACATCACCCTCCCACGCTAGAACGTTTCACTTTTGAAGCATGGTGTCAAGCTTAAAGAGCTTAGTTTGACATGGGTTTTGCACTTGGTGAAGTTGTGGGATATTTACCCCACCATGTTGTGAACTAGTGGGATGATATGGCACCATGGGGATATTATGTCCTATCCTTTGTATTTTATCTCACCCAACGACCACCCTTGAAGAAACATTGGAGGCATGTTTCACCTTTTTTGGTCATTTTTGGTCATTTGTGGACAAAAATAAAATGAATTTGGTTAAAGTCAATATAAAAACATAATGTTTGACCTAAAATTAAGGATTTGGTTGTAAATTGGACCAAACCAAGACTTGGGTTTCCTCTATAAATAAGAGGTAAGTCTTCTTTCATTTTTCATTATTCATAACTTCAGACTTATCTCTCTCTCAAAAAGATTTCGCCCCTCTTTTTCATGTACAATGGATTGGTGCAATTTTTCTATTGGTGATTCTTACTCATCCACTCTTGCTAGTAGGTGACTCGCTCTCTTTGGAAGATTGATTTGTGATATAGGCTTGCTCTTGGTGAATAGTATTTGTAGGTTTTCTTTGGTTTGAGGGTAATTTTTTACAATTTTCTTTGATTGTCTTGCTTGAGAAACCTAGGAGGGTTAGAAGTGTCTATCCCCTCCTCCAAGATAAATTTATAGTTGAAGAGAATTCATTCAAGGGTGGTTTCAAGGGTTAGGAGGATATATCCCATTGAAAACAGTCTTGTCTAGGGTTTTGAAACTAGGGGTTAGGATGGTCTATCCCCCTAGGGTTTAAAAACTATTTTGTCATTAATTTGTTGAGCTAGGTGACTTGGTAAAGGTGACATCTTGGGATCATAAGGGTTTTGTTTCAAGGTTCAAGTCTCTTTACCTTTTCCATAATAACTTAATTATTAATGTTGTGACTCCATTTTCCCAATAGATAAGGCACTAGTGCATTGGAAAACATGATTAATGCTTCTTTGAAATCATTTGTTTTGATGAATTGTTCATGTTAATAAGTCTTGAGTTCTTGAATATTTTATTACTGTTTTAATAACTTTTAATTTACATCCATTAGGGCTGAAACAAACCCTCTCTATTACTCTTGTTTACAAACTAATTTACTATGTAATTTTGTGCTTGAATATTGCAAAGTGATCTACAAATCAAGGGCTACAAATTGGCATTCTCATTTTCTAATTTCTACAGTGAATTCTTTCTGTTGTAGCAAATTTTTCCTACAACCATCTAGGGTTGATTATATTTTGTTGATAACTCTTACTTACATCCCATTTCAACCATCAAAGTTGTTGTTTAAATATTGGAAATTAGTCTACTAGTCATAAGCTTTCATTTTCTATCATTTATTGTTGATTTTTGCGGAAATGTATTGTAGTTGTTATTATTCTCTTCTTTTTATATATAATTTACAGTCTACAGCAATTTCGGGACAACAATATTTCCTGTTGTTTCCCCTATTGTTCTAGGGCCTTTTTATATAATATTTGATCTTGGGATAGTTGTTCTAACATTGGTTTTGCAGGTACTTTTCAAACTCGGCTCATATATTCTCTCAAGACAATTATTTTCAAGCCCTAGGCCTCTTCATCTAGTGACCAAAACAAGAATCTCGAAAAAAAACCTTGATCTTTGCTCTCTTTTCCCTTGAGGTCACCAAGAAGCCTCCCTTATGGTGAAATCATTCATCACTAAAACAAGGGGAGTAATTGAAAGGTGACAGTGGTTCTTACTCCCAGTTGTGTTGCACTAGTGACGATTTTGGTTGGATTTTCCTAAGTGAGAGTTTGTGTGATAAAAATTTTGGCATCATTGTCAGGGAGGAATTTGAATCCTTTATGATCCCATAACAACATTTGGAAAGTCTACCTAAAATCCTTTATCTTTGGATTTCCTGGTGTCTCCATTTTAGGGAAGTTACACTTGACCTTTGATAAGCTTCATGTAAGTTAATTTGGAGATGCCACTGACGTATCATGGAAGTATATTTGTATCCAACTAAATGCCCACCAGGGTGGTGGGATGATATCCCAAAATTTGATGGCGATTCATTTTCGGCCATTGCACATGTTGTCAAATTTACTGAATACATTGATGAGTGTGACATGATCCAAGATGATGTTCTGATGCAATTATTATTGTTGTAATTAGATAATAAGCAGAGGAATTTGATCAAGCAATCTTTCATCCCAAAGGGAATATCCTCTACAACCATATTTATTTGATAATTTCTCAAGCATCGTGGGATGAAATCCCAACAATTTGGAGATACTATTCATAATCTTGAGGATGCCTTTCGGAGAGAAGGACTTCCATTGGACCCAATTGAAAGTTTGATATAAGTTTCTTCCTTGAAACCTATTGAAAATCATGGAAATACAATCGAGGAACAAGAAATTGATGACAGTCATAAAAAAGTGCAGACCATTGAGAATGATTTGGATGATATCCTTGATGACCAAGTTTCCAAAAACAATATTGAAGAATATCCAAATATTTCATATAGTTGGCTGAGAGATGTGATGATGTACACTTCTTAATTGAGCTTTGTGCACAAAGATGAGAAAGGTTTGATGCAATATTTCTCACCTACACAAAGAATCCTACTAAATCATTAACATGGGAACTCATTGAAGATTATTATGTGGTGAATTCATTATGTGGTATTGTGATGGAGAAAGATGGTAACAAGAAAATCTCTCCAAGACAGGGTCGACAATTTATACCAAAGTAAATATTTGACCTTGACATAGCCAAAGAATAATGGGGTGATCCAGTAGAACATGAACAAAATCCTGATGAAGACCTTGAGGTAGGATCCCACCTCACCATGGAAATTTTAGATGAGGGCCTTGAAAAACCATCAGATGAAGTGCCTCTCGTTCAAAATCAAGCCCCCAGTGATGAAGAAGCACTTGAAGAGCAGGTCCATGAACAAAGTTTCCCAGAAAAAGAGGAAGGGTCTGAAGAAGCACAACATATTGAGAACCCATATGAGACATTACTATCCATTTCCCAGTTGATGAGGATGAAGCCATTCAACCTTTCATTCCTTATGCACATGAAAATGAAGAAGTGACTAGTCCCAAGAATACAAATGATTTCATGGAGGACCTCTCAGACATAGTTTATGACCACATTGATGATTTCATATATGTTGGGAGACATAGATGTGATGTGAGCTTTTTTATTTTTTATAGAGATCCCATTTATGACATCGAGGGTAGTTTTCAAATGAAGAGCATTGAGTTGTCACCGTCAAAGAAATGGTCTTCAGATTTGGATGATCCAGGTATTTTGAAGCCTGATGATGATATGAGCGTAGATTAGTCTCATCCATCTGAGGATGATTTATCATAGTATACTTGTGATGATTTTTATTCATACCTTGGAATTTATAATGCTTATCCTTTTGAGCACTCAGATTTTTTATATGATGAACATTTTCAACCACCTTTATGCTCAAATTTTGATGGACATAAGGTCGTGTCCATCCCATAGAAATCAGAGGCTCACACTATAGAGTAGCAGTGTTTTCATCTTGAGTATTTTTGCAGGGATTTGCAGATGAAGAGGAAACATATTTTGAGTGTGGAGAAAGATTATTTATTTAGACCCGAGTTTGTCCCTTATCCCATATCTTCTTCCCTTGCAAATCATGGGGTTTTTTTGGATCTCTCATCTCCTCTCAACCTTCAAGGAGTATTTTTATTCTAAGTGAGGACGAAGATGATTTCTTGTCTATATGTGGAAGTCATATCCAGAGATGGATTAATCAAGATTGTGGCTACCCTTTCCAACATTGTTTTGTCTTTCCCTCCCACCTCCATGAGTTTCATTTTATGGTTGATTGTATATGTATTTATTCTTATGATCATGTTGTGCTTAACTTGTTTTTTATATGGTTTATAATTAAGAACAGGGGAAGGAAGTTTGATTATATGCTCGAGCGGTTGCATTGGTTCTATGATTTCACCTGACGTCTATAGGATTTGCGCCCTAGGTATGTAGGTAGGTCATTTGCATTCTTGCATATCATTTTTACCATAGTTTCATATGCACGTCATGATAGTATAATTACATTTGATTTGATTTTCATACATATCCTTGATTTACATATTTCTCTTCTTCCATCCTTGCATGTTGTTGTGTTAAATTTGTGTTATTTGCATACTCATATTGATATGTTGGAATAAAAATGTTAGAATTTTTTTTATTTTCAAGTTTTGTTTAAGATTTTGTAATTATCATATTTTCCATATGAATAAGGGTGTGAGTTGCACCACCCCTCTGATTTTGTTTTTTTCTTGAGTGTGTGTAGGAAAAGGTCATACCAGGAGATGTTGAGGTTCTCATGCGCTCTACAGTGAGCACATGTCCCCATGTAGGAGCTAGATGTTACCCCCCACCAACCTAGGGGTAAATAAGGAGATGATGTCTCAAGGCCCACAAGTAGTATACATGGAGTGTCGAGACCTGGATAGATATAACAACCCACATAGCCCCTCTTCTTCACCACACTTCACCATCATCATCAACAATAGAGCAGTGTCCACCACACTAGTTTGGTCCACTGAGGGTGAGAGGTATTTCTTCATGAGTTAACTAGTCAAGTATCATGGTGAGTATCGTTTTAATATTTGGGGAATTTGGATAAGTTTCAAAGGAATCTTTCTTCATCTTGGTGGTTATCCTAAGGTTTATAGTAAGTTCTCCACCCCTAGGGAAACGACTATTATTGGGGGTTCTTCTTGATGATCCATAGTGTCATTCCCGATCATATTTATTCACTTTCCATCTTCATCCCCCTCTATATCCTCATATTTTTGTTTTTTTGGGTTACATGCACCCCAAAAAGGGGCTTTCATCTCATTCTCTTATGGGAAGAGGATATAAAGGCCCATAGTTTGTTGCAGTTAGCAACAATAAATAAATAAAAATAAATAACATCCATCATCAAAATGAAATGGAAGGGATACAAAAGGACACAAAATCCATAGTCCTAAATTTGAGCTCTACCTTTCGAGGGACCTGCCATAAGTCTCGAGTGCGAATGAAAACCTCACCTATTTGAAAAGGACTTATAAATATCCCACTTGAAAGAAAACATATTTAATGCATAAAATAAGGAAACCTTGTAAAGGGGACTTGCATATTATCTAAAGAAAGTAAAGAAAAAGGCAATTATAGGGCTTGGAAAAAAGTTGCACCCCAAACGAAAGGTAACTCGAGGATGTAGTGCACCCTCCACAAAGGTGCCCATTCAAATGAGACCATATGAGACCCTTTCACGTTAATGACCCCATGCCCAGAAGTTTCTCCCCCATCCACCTCACATTCATTACATGGCCTAGATAGGGTTGACCTGGGAAACACTCATGTACATGGGAAATTGGCTTACCCAATAGGACTTTTTGATAACCCTCCCATATCTAAATTAGGTAATTTGCATAAATTATTTGAGAATATGTTTAATTTGAAAGGGGGGATCCGATGTGCTTGTTTGGATGGCTCTTGTATTAAGATTGATTTACTTAGCATGATTCATATGACTTGTGGACCCTTGGAGGGTGTACCTCATTTGTCTTTGTAGGATCTTGCTCGGTGACATATTTCATGGAGTTCTATGTCACTTGGACCTTCATATTGGTGTAAAATCTCATAGGTTGGATGTTGAGACCCGCAAAAAGGAGGATAAAAATGATGAATGTTGCACACTTGGTGATATAATTGGCCCATGAAAGAGGCCTAGGATGATTAAACTTGCATGACGTCACTGTCCCATGCTAGAACGTTTCACTTTTGGAGCATCACATCAAGCTTAAAGAGCTCGATTTGACATGGGTTTTGCACTTGGTGGAGTTGTGGGATATTTAACCCACCATTTTATGGACTAGTGGGATGATGTGACATCATGGGGAGATGGTGTCCTAGACTTTGGAGGCCATCTCAACCAACAACCACCCTTCAAGAAGACATTGGAGTTTTATTTCACTTTTTCTGGTCATTTTGGCTCATTATTTAATATATGTGGACAAAAATCAAAAGAATTTGGTTAAAGTCAATATAAAAACATAATGTTTGACCTAAAATTAAGGATTTGGTTATAAAGTGGACCAAACTAAGACTTGGTTTCCTCTATAAATAAGAGGCAAGTCTTCTTTCATTTTTCATAATTCATAACTTGAGACTTATCTCTCTCTCGAAAATATTTTGGCCCTCCTTTTCTTTTGCAATGGATTGGTGTGATTTTTCTATTGGTGACTCTTTCTCATGCGCTCTTTCTAGGAGGTGAATCTCTCTCTTTGGATGATTGGTTTGTGATCTAGGCTTGCGCTTGGTGAATAATATTTTTAGGTTTTTTATTTTTTATTTTTATTTTCGGGGTAAATTTCTGCAATTTACTTTGATTATCTTGCTTGGAGAACCCTAGGAGGGTTAGGAGTGTCTATCATGTCCTTCAAGCTAATTTTGTATTTGAAGAGAAGTGATTAAAGTGTGGGTTAAAGGGTTAGGAGGGTCTATCCCCTTGAAAAAATTATTGGCTAGGGTTTTAAAACTAGGGGTTAGGATGGTCTATCTCCCTAGGGTTTAAAAACTAGTTTCCCATTAATTTGTTGAGCTACGTGACTTGGAAAAGGTGATGAATTGGGATCATAAGGGTTTGGGTTCAAGGTTCATGTATCTTTTCCTTTTCCATCCTAACTTAATTTTTAATGTTGTGACTCCATTTTCCCAATAGATAAGGCACTAGTGTAATGGAAAACATGATTAATGCTTCTTTGAAATCATTTGGGTTTTGTATGAATTGTTTGTGCTCTAAGCTATCATTTCATAGTAATAAGTCTTGAGTTCTTGAAGATTTTATTATTGTCGTAATAAAGTTTTAATTTTCATCCATTAGGGTTACATCAAACCCTAATGGTTGCAACTTAAAACTCTTACTCTTGTTTACAAACTAATTTACCGCATAATTTTGTGCTTGAATATTGCAAAGTGATCTACAAATAAAGGGCTACAAATTGGCATTCTCATTTTCTAGTTTTTGCGGTGAATTATTGCTATTGTAGAAAATGTTTCCTATAACCATCTAGGGATGATTATATTTTTTTTATAACTCTTACTTAAAACCCATTTCAATCATCAAAGTTGTGATTTAAACATTGGAAATTAGTCTACTAGTCATAAGATTTAATTTGTTATCATTTATTGTTGATTTTGACAATAATATTTTGCAGTTGTTACTATTATCTTATTGCTGATATAATTTAAAGTCTGATGAAATTTTTGGACAACAATCTTTCTTTTTGTTTCCCCTACTATTTCGATGCCTTTTTATATGATGTAAGGAAGCACTAGTTATGGTGCCCCATTACATTCACGAGTGAACTAATAAATGTGTAAATTTTAAAATATCGAAAGCACACTTAATGGTGTACTCTATTTGAATGGATGCATCGATATTGACACATCATTACATTTTGAATCACGCTAACAGTGGTGCCACTATACATTTCCTAGAGCACTGACAAGGGGGGATAGGGTTCTAATTAAAATTTCACTCAATGATGCACTTATAATATATAGGAGCCTAATATTATATAGAGCACCAAAAGCCAAGAGAGTTTTTTTTGTTGTTGATCCAGGTGGATATTGGTGGCCACCCACCTTTTCCAACTGGCTCAAAACAATTTTTTGGCAATTTTGGTAATTTACTATTTTTAGCAATTTTTAACTTCCAGGGCCATTTTGAGGGCCTAAATGAAGGTTTTTTGGGATACAGCTTCTCAATGATAACCAAAGGCTCTAATTGAGCCCCCTAAATGAATATCCTCGACGATACCTTTCCAACGAGCTATCGTGTGCCCCAAACGAAGATCGTATGCCAAAGTTACATCCCCGGGAAGTTGATACACCAAACTACCTAAAACATGGTCCACAAAACTATTGGATTTTCATCTTCTGGGGTTAGGGATTTGGATTTTATTTATGATAAAAAGGCCTTTGGAGCCTCATTGTAAAATTCATATTCTTTCGAATGCGAGTAGCAAACACATCTCTTCTTAGAGATAAGTTGCCACCATTCTAGCGAGTCTTTCACTCTGTATTTTTACAATCTTTGTACATTTTCGCTCATTAATAGAAAATTGTGTACTATTGTATCTCTGTGTTTATGGTTGGATCTCTAATAAATTTATTTCATATTATTGGATATCCGAGATATCTCTGTACATTTCTTTATTATATCTCCTCTCTCATTTCATGCCGAAAATAATCTGGATCAGTGGTATCAAAGCAGGTTGCTCTTGATCATTTTTTTCAGTGCATGTCCCCGACGAGTTTCGAGTATAGAAAGTTGGGTCTCAAGACTTTCTCTCTTGAATATAATCGCTCTCACATGCCAAAGAAACCCTCCATGGCATAAGAAAACAAAAATGACGGAGAAGATGATTTTATCAATATGTTGCTTGAGCAAGCTCTCACACGACAGAGGGATGAAATGATGGAGAATTTTTCCCACATCCTTCAACGCCTGCCGATAGAAACATGCACATATTCATCAAACAACCACTTTGGTAGAACCTATCCTTTCAAGGTACAGGTTAATTTTTATATACCCGTATTTGGAGGTCAGATAGATGTGAATTCCTTAGACAACTGGTTAAATATGCTAGAAGGTTATTTCTCTGTTCCACCATTTTTTCGACAGGGAAAATATCACCTTCACTCTCCTTAAATATCTCCCCCAATGTCAAACATTGTTGGGAAACTTACTGGGAGAAAAGTTCCACGGAAGAGTCTGGAATATATGGGGACGATCCCACTTGGGATTTTTTTGTGGGTGCGGTAAAAGAACAATATTACCATGTTGGAAACTTTGAGGACTAGTATATGAGATGGACCACACTACGGTAAGAGAGGGGCCAAGTAGTTCCGGAGTTCACTAATACCTTCCATACCTTGCGCACCAAGCTGGGCATCAAAGACTATGAACGACATTTGATTCTGAAATGTCGTGGGGCTCTACATAGATACATCCAAACTGAAATATTTTTTCTTGAAATATCATCACTCAGTGTTTCTTATCAATATGTTGTTAAAATCGAGAATAAATTTAAGCACCAGAATAAATTGGAGTTCGTGTTTGAAAATCTGCAACAACCAAAGTATGATAAAGACAACCTTAACAAACAGTCTCCCGAAAACCAATCTAAGCCACAGGGAAAGAAGGGTCACAGGAAGACAAAGAAGGACACCGCAAAATGGTGTGATTTCCACAAAATCCCCTGGAACAACATCGATGAATGTCACTCAAAATAGTCATTGGTGGTTGAGATCAAAGACAAGAAGCCAAACCCTGATTTAAAATCTGATTCTGAAAATACTGGTAAAATAAAAAATCCGACTCAAAATATCGGTAAAATACGTATCATCGACGCACTTCAATCGCTATTGTCACGCACCTCACACACCAACCGGCGAACCAATAGATCCTGAAGAGGGGGAGCACCTTTTTTATTCACAGATGTGGGTGAAGGGGGCCCCGTTGCATTTTATTGTTGATAGCGGAAGCCAGAAGAACCTCATCTCAACAAAGGTCATAAAATAGTTGGGATTGTCGACAACACCACACCCGCATCCATACAACATCGGGTGCCTTTTCCAGAGACGAGATCTTCATGTCAGCCAACAGTGTTGATTGTCATACAACATCCATCCCTTCAAGTATGAGTTATTATGAGATGTTTCACCACTGGATGTCTATGATGTTCTCTTGGGCCAACCATATATGTGGAAGTGCCAAGTCGTTTATGAGTCTCGGCCTCGTAGTGCCATTGTTTCTCTGGGGGGTCATATCTACAAAATACTAGAGGTATTTTTTACTATTGTTCCACCTAAACAGTGTCGCAAGGTAGTATATCATACTACAAAATTAATATTCTTCACAATCAGTTCAAAAGGTGAACAAAAGGATACTACAACCACTACAACCTCGGTCCAAGCACCTTCTATCCAACAGAAGAAGGTTGACAAGATTGCAGCAAAGTGTAAATATTCCTTCTGCACATAGGAATCTCATGCAACCAGACTTGTTAAAAAGGTCCAACCCTTCTAGCCACAATTTTGTGAGAACCTTCAACAAGCTAAGCATCACAACTTCTCTAACAAGGCAAGCAGCTCATCAAGATGCAGATTCAACAAATGCTTTCCCCTCTTCCCCGGGCACTCAATGCAATGGATACCATTGATTCATAAGGAGGGAGGATTGATCCAGGTGGATATCGGTGGCCACCCACCTTTTCCAATTGGCTCAAAACAGTTTTCTGGCAATTTTGGTAATTTACTATTTTTAGCAATTTTTAACTTCTGGGGCCATTTTGAGGGCCTAAATGAAGATTTTTTGGGTTTGAGATTATAAATGATAGTTGAAGGCTTTGATTGATCCCCCTAAATGAATCTCCTTTATGATACCTTTCCAACGAGCTATCGTGCGCCCCAAACGGAGATCGTATGCCAAATTTACGCCCCCGGGAAGTTGATACACCAAACTACCCAAAATGGGGTCCACAAAACTGTTGGCTTTTCATCTTCCGAGGTTAGGGTTTTGGATTTTATTTATGATAAAAATGCCTTTGGATCCTCATTGTAAAAGACATTTCTTGCGAATGCGAGTAGTGGACACATCTCTTCTCAGAGATAAGATGCCACCATTCTAGCGAGTCTTTCACTCTGTATTTTTACAATCTTTGTACATTTTCGCTCATTAATAAAAAATTGTGTATTAATGTATCTTTGTGTTTATGGTTGCATCTGTGATACATTTCTGTCATATTATTGGATATCCGAGATATCTATGTACATTGCTTTATTATATCTCCTCTCTCATTTCGTGCCGAAAATAATCCAGATCATTGGTTGCAATGATGTGCTCTATTTGATCAAAATCATTGTGAATGATGTGTCATATTGAAATTAGGAATGCACCACATAGTTCAGTACAAATTTAACAACTTGAATGTAATGGATACATATTTTTATTTTATTTTTTTGGCTATACTATCGTTGACCTGTGGAATTGGCTTGTGGCTGAGATGCCACAACCCAGGGGCATCTAAGTCGTCAAAATCACTCAGTGATTGATTGCACCTGGCTTGGACTGCACCAAACCTTAACATGGTTGGATTTTAAGTGTCCCCATGGGTTTTGAACCGGTGACTTTCACTTACAGAGTTCCTTAACAACACACTCCCTCACTGACTGCTCAAGACCTCATGAATAATACATACATATTTAAAAAAAAAATGAAAAAACCTGCAATTAAAGTTGAATTATAAATTTTAAACTGCTAAAAATGTAAATGAGGAGAAAACATTAAATTTTCCTAGTCTCTTCCCTAATAAGGAGGCATAGTTACAGTGTTCAAAAAAAATGAAATTTTGTTATCATTTTGAAAACTCCAAAAACAAGCCAAATCCACTAGTGATTTGTAAACTACCATGGATATTCCAATAGAATAGTTTGTCGCAATAGATCTTATAATATTCTATAATATCTTATTAAGCATTGTTTTTATTTAGATTTTAATATTTAATATTACTATATTAGTGCACAAAAAAATGAAACTGAAATGAAATAAGTTAAGACAATAACACACAATGAACACACGATGTACCCTAGGAAAACCCAATATGGGAAAAAACCATCTAGAAGGTGAGGATTATTCCTTACTCTTTTCTTCTCCATTATGAACTACAAATACAAAGAAAGTTCACTCGCTCTAGATGTGTCATGGAATTTGTGGCCTATATTGTTGGGACATGATATTTTACTTCCTTTGGTATGCTTCGATATCCCACTCCTAATTCTCTATGCTATTATGGAACAACACTCAATACAATGAGACTTGAATCTCTTCATTTCCTAGAGGCCCAATATTTAACATGGCATGATAGTTGTTTAGAGTTAGGGTTGGGGGTTTTTCATGCCTCAACTCCTAATTAGGGTTATTTTTTTGGACCCTCTAAAATCTTCTTGAAATACCACACATGACTAGCTCTGCATGTCTGAGTAATGGAAGCTAAGGTGGCATCCACTTGGTATCATGGTGGTCAATAGAATAAGTCTACTTACAAGAGGCATAAACTCATCATCAAACTTTGTTTCAGGTGATATTCACACCATTGGAAAGTTCTCAATGTGTAGAACAAGATTGGGACAACAAAAAAATTTCACAAAATTTTTACCCCAGAAATAGTGGTTTAAGGCCTCACATAGGCTCTAAAATTTTATGGACCCCAAATCACCAAAGTGGGACTTTTCCCTAAAATGGGCCTTGCAAGCCACTGGCTCCAATTTTTCCACTCTTAAAGTACCAAAATATATCACAAATTATATAATGGTCCATTTGGATCATACCTCCTCATATAGGGAGGCTTTTGGTCCCCAAAAGATTTTATTGAATGAGGTGAGGAAATGTTTCTTCTACCTTCTCATCGGAGTACCATTTGTCCTTGCCTCGAATTTGTCCTTTTAATCTAACTTTATAGTGTTCATGTTTCCCCCATCTAGTTCTTCTAGAACAATTCTACAAAAATATATCTTCTACTAACTTTTCACGAAATTTTGGTGTTAATCCCTCATTGGTAAGTAAGAATTTCTTATAAGTTTCCTAGTCCAAAATGAGAGGCTCATAGAGTTTCAACTTCTCCACATTCACTACTAAGTAAATGTGCATATATGAAGGTATATTGAGTCTATAGTAATTATCACCCACCTTCTCGGCCACTTAAAAAGGACCATACTACAAAGCCTTGATATACTTACCAAGACCCTATAGCCTTTCTTTTTTTAGATGCAACCAAACTCTATCTCACACCTTGAGTGTTTTCTCAATTCTATGTTGATCATGTCGAGCCTTGTAAATTTATTGTAGTGTCTTCAATGTCTCATGTACTTGCAAATGAATCTACATGACCTTATCAATGAATTTTCCAACCTTTAATGTTTCTCCTATGGTGTTTTCCCCCACTCCCCCTTTCTTTCCATATAAAACATCTAAGGGTGAAGGTGGAAAATACCCAAAGAAATTTTCAAAGGGGGACTTATTGGTAGAAGTTTGTATTGCTCTATTATAAGAGTGTTGAATATAAATCAAATTTTCATCTTGGGTTCTTGGATGATTTTTCCTGTAACTCCTCAAAATCTAAACCAATGTCTTGTTCACTACTTCTATCTACCCATCTATCTATGGATGGAAATTTGTAGATATTTTCCACTTGGTGTCCATCTTCTCCCAAAGTGCCATGAAAAAGAAGTAAGAAATATGGTATCCCTATCTAAGATCATAATCCTTGATATGCCAAAGTGAATCCAAACCTTTTTAAAGAACATGTTTACTACATCTTATCCCTTGATGGTTTTTTACATGGCATGAGAATGCACATCTTGCTAAATTGGTCAACTACTACTACAAAAAATAGTCATGTTCCTTCCTTTTTCTTGGTGATAAGTGTGGATGATGGTTTCCTAGGCCATTAAATAGTGCTTCCATTTCTTAATAGCTTGAATTAGAGCACATATTTCCTTATCATATATAGGGTAGTCCATGACTTCTCCATGGATCATTTCAAATAGCATACCAACTTACCTCCCTACATTAAGATTTATCTCATAGCATATCCACTTGCATATGTCTCCACTTTGAAAGGATTCTATAAATTGGGAAATGCAAGAACTAGTGATTGACTAATATTTTGTTTCAATGCTTCAAAACCTTTCTACTAATTATTTCCCCATTGGAAACTATTTTCATTGGTTGCTATAGCATGAAGTGGTTTAGCCAGAGTAGAAAAGGATGCTATAAACTTATGTAGGTACTATTTCCCCCCCACAAATATCCTAATTTCAATAACAATAATATGAATTGGCCACTTGAGGATGGCCTCCATCTTTGTGGGATCTATCTTGAGTTTCCCTCCACCAATCACATACCCCAAGTATGCTAATGACTACTGAGAAAATTCACATTTCTTAAGGTTTTCCAATAGTTGATGATTTTTCATGGTCTCTAACACCCAATGAGATGTGAGATATGCTCTTCCTAGGTAGAGCTATAAAAAAAAATATCATCCTAGGTACACTACTCCAAATGAATCTAGAAAGTGGCACAATACATCATTCATCAAATGCTAAATATAGCTAGTGTATTACACAAACCAAAAGACATTACCAACCATTCATATAGACCTTTCCTTGTCTTAAAATTAGTCTTTCAAGTGTCTTATTCTTTAACTTGTACCTAGTGGTATCCCAATTTGAGATCAAACTTGATGAGTACTTGGCATGTTTCAATTGATCTAGCAAGTCACTGATCCTGGGTAGAGGGTATTGATTCTTTAGGGTGTTCTTATTCAAATATCTATAGTTGGTACACATTCTTCATGTCCCATCCTTCTTGGGTACAATGGTGATAGGTGACCCACAAGGTGTGGTAGTTGGTCAAATTACTCCCTGCTTCAATGGCTACTACAACTATTTCTTGAGTTCATTTACTTCTGGGATGGAATGTTTGTACATCCCAATGTTTAGCAATGGGGAGTCGAGAAATAGTTGTATCTAATTATCTACTTCCCTCTTAAGTGGTAACCCTTTAGGCTCCTAGAACACTTCTTTGTACACCTGCAAAATATCCTCCAAGTGATGTTTCTACTCTTTAGTGCATCCCTCTAGAGATACCTTTACCTTTATTGATTCATCTCCTAGTTGATTCTCTCTCAATAAGAGTAATACAAACTTCCTACTTGAATTGATCAATTTTTCGGCTTGGTTAGCACTTACCATAGATCTCTTGGATTTACCTTTGTGAGAATTGATGATCAAGGACTTCCCATCCTTGATTAGGTGGTACTAGTTTTCCCTCATCATGAATATTGCATCCCTCATGTACACTACACCACACACATAAAGTGGTACTACATCTACCTCCACTTCATCAATACAGTTTTCACTTATAGAAAATATGATCTTACACTGTTAAGTGACCCCAATATCTCCATCCTTATTTACCCATCCCAATGGATATTGGTGAGGATGGTCATGAAATTCCAATCCAAGCTTGTTAACCAAATCTTCTACTATGATGTTAATCTATGAACTAGAATTAAATAGAGCACCCACATTTTTCTTCTTGACCTGGATCTTTATATGGAAGAGTTAAGTCATCTCCTTCTCTTCCTTGGGATGGAGGCTACCCAAATTCACCTCCTTTTGCATTGTAGTGTAGACAACCTTTTCATCTACATCCGGGTTTCTTTCTACCTAGTTTCCTAAATCCATGACTAGTATGTTCTTCTTTTTCACATCCTTCTTGTTGTTCTTTGGATTTATCTCTAGATGTGGCTTTTGACACTTATTATCAGTGTGACTAGAAATATTACAATTATTACAGTGGTTGTTTACATCATTGCATTAATGTGTTGTTGTTGTCTTCTTATTGTTTCTTTTCCACTACTTCTTTCCCTCCTTGGAAGCATCTTGGTATATTTATTCTTGGAACCATTTAGTTGTCCTTTCTTCTTATCAATATTTTCTAGATATTATTCTTGCAAATAGGCCTCATCAACTGTCCTATGTTTAAAGAGCATCACTTACATTCTTAAATGACTATGTAAACCTCCCAAATACTTAAGGAGTACATCTAGGCTCTTGGGAGATGTGCCCCCACATAATGGCCATTTTCTGAACTCAATTGTGTACTCTTGCACACTCTACCCCTTCTTCTACCAGAAGTAATGCCAATAGATCCATTGATCATATTTGTATGAAATAAGGTAGAACTATGACCTAAATGAGATTTTTAAACACATCCCACTTAGTTATTGGGGGATCACCCTCCAACCTAAGCGTCTCCATGTGACTTTCCCACCAATTTTGATCATGGCCCTCTAACTTTAGTCAAATGAACGAAATATGTTTCTCTTATCATATGTTATGAACACTAAAATAAACTTCCAAATAATGCAACCATTGATTCAATTTAACAACATCAACATCACCTTGGTAAGGTTTGATGTCCATTTTTTCTTCCACTTTAAACAAATATTAGGAAGAAGTGATGGCAGTGGAACTTGGTCTCTCTTTCTCTAGCTCTTTTTTCAACTCCTTTTATGGATCTTCATTGTCTCTATATTTCTCATCTAAGACAACTTCTAAGTTAGGGATACCAAACTCCCCAAAAGGTCTAAACTTGTTCTCTAGAGCCACCATGAGAATGGCCATGTTGCAAAACCTGTTAGTAACTTGTGTTTCTAGGTTTGAAATTCTCTCCTCCAAATCATCCCATGGATTGTTACTATACTCATTCGCCATGGATATGGTTTTGAGACTTATTTCTTATGCCAATTCTTGGATCCTATAACTTCCCACAAAACCCCCAAAGAAATATGCTTTGACACCAATATGATCTATAAATTGTCGTGGATAATCCATTAGAATAGTTAGTCACAATAGATCTTATAATCTTCTACAATATCTTATTATGCAGTCTTTTTCTTTATATTTTCAAATTTAATATTAGAAGCTTAGCATACAAAATACTGAAATAAATTGAAATTGAAATGAAAGAAGATAAATAAATAACACACCATCTACACAAGGAATGCCATATGTACCCTAGAAAAACCCAATATGGAAAAACCTAGCTAGAAGGTGGGGCCTATTCCTTTCTCTTTTCTTCTCATTTATGAACTGCAAATAAAAATAAAGTGAGATCATTATGGAGTTGAAATGGACATTGTGGCTTATATGGTTTCTATATGATCTTCTACTTCATCGATTCTACTTCAATACCCCACTCCTAATGCTATGCTCTACTATGGAACAATTTTCAATACAAGAAAAACCTGAATCCCTTCATTTCCTAGCAACCTAGTATTTAACATTCCCTAATAGTTGTCTAGGGTTAGGGTTAGCATTTTTGCATGCCTCAACTCCTAATTAGGGTTAGGGTTTTATATCCTCTAGAATATTATTAAAATCCCCCACATGATTAGCTCCACATATGTGAGAAATGCAAGTTGATGGGGCATCCACTCGATATCATGGTGGTCAATAAGATATGTCAACTTGTGGGAGACATAACTTCCTCATACGAACTATGATTAAGGTGATCTTCATGTCGTTGGAAATCTCTCAATGTGTAAAATAGTATCAGGAGATTTGAAAATGTTTTTACAAGATTTTTAACCCAAAAAACATTCTTTAAGGCCTCAAATAGGATTCGAAAGTTTCAATACCCCAAATCACCGAAGCAGGACCTACCCCTAAGATGATCCCTATAAGGCAATAACTCTAATTTTTCCACTCATAAAGTACCAAAATAGATGACAAATTGTATAATGATCTATTTTGAATTAATCAATAAAGTGAAGGAAGTGAGGAATATATCAATATGGTAGCACAAACAATGGGGCATTCATACAAGGATGGTGAGCAGTAGTGCTTGTATGCTTTAAAGCATTGAAGGTGAAAATGAAATTACAATTTGGTAAAAGAAAATATAAATTTTACCCTCCCTCGGTGTGCCTAATAGTAAGATGCACCAGTGAGTTCGTATGTTTGTGGAAACACTAGGGCTTTAGAAATTTCTATGTCGATGCTCCATTTTTTAGTACACATCGATGCGAGAGAGAATTATTAAGTGCAACAAGTAGTTTTTGTAATTTTTTTAAACAAAAATCAATATTTTATGACAAAATGTCTAAACCTTATTCAATGCTTCTTCCATACAAATGCACTAGTGCGCTTAGGGCATAAAAAATGAACTAGTTACTAAATGTTTTACAATGTGTCGATAATGGAAACACATCGGTGCACCATATAGAGGAGCGCACTAATAACTTTTTGTAATTTTTTAAAACAAAACCTAGTTTTGTATTAAAAAATGGATAAACCTTATTCAATGCATCTTATATAGGATGCACAGGTGCACATAAGGTTTAAAAACACACCAGACATAATATTTTTTTCTAATGCATTGATAATAGGAATGCACCAATGTGCCATAGATGATAGTGCACCAATAAGTTTTTGTAATTTTTAAAATAAAATCATTGTATAACAAAATAGCTAAACCTTAATCGATACATCTTATATAAAGACACACCAGTTTGCTTACAAGTTAAAGACACACCCACTAGTGTTTTATTGTGAAATAATAAGAACGAGCTTTGTTGCGCCTATAACAATGATGCACCAATGTGCCTATGGGAGCACACCAATTCTTTTTTGTATTTTTTTAAATAAAAAATGATATTATGTAACAAAATGTTTAAAACTCATTTAGTTCTTTTTATATAGTGACACACAAATGCACGTACAATTTTATGATACATTGATTACAATATGTTTAGAATTGCTTTAAATCAATATTTTATTACATAATAGTAATAATGATCTATGTCATACGACTATAGGGGGAATGCAACAGTGCACCAGGTATGTAAGTGCATCAAGTCACTTAATATAATTTAAGTGCACCTACCAAAAACCTATACTAAAACCTCTTGTCGCTTGCCTCTACTAGCAATCTCCCTTATAAACAAATAAGGGAGAATTTGAGTGGGGAAGTTCTACAAAAACCTCTACTAGATGGTGTTTTCCTTGTAATGCACCCGACCTTTGTACTTCTCTATATCCTTCCACCTCTCTTTTCAAGTCCATATTATTTTCTTTCTCAGTTTGACTTTTTCATCTTCCAGTTTGAATCTCAATTCCCAACATGCGAACACGATCTCAGAACTACATGAATCCATGGGTATGAGAGAATGGATCGAATGGTGGATGGAATGAATGAAGAGAGGGTTCTAGTGAGAATGTGATGAGTGTAGTGATAAGAATGAGTGAATAAATGAGTCAATTCAAATTTGCATGAAGGAAGAGTGCATGGGAATAGAGATGGTTTGAATTTCCATGAGGTTCGAATTCCTACGAGGATGCAGTCTCTTACACTCCTCGTGTTTCTACTCGACCTCCATGTTCTCATAACTATGGAAGGTGCACTTCCGACCACACCAACCACCACCTACATTCAATGATTGGTGGTTGATATTCTAATGATGCACATGGTAATAAGGAGAAAGGTAAGAGTTAGAAAAGTTAGGCATCTTAAGATTATCAATCACCCCCTTGGACCCTCTTTCCTCTTCCCCTCTAGTAGACTCATAGCCCCTCTCGTGCTCTCTGCGTCTAGCCTTGGACCTTTATATTAATTTTCAAAAAAAACATCATATCTTGAGAATACAATGGCAAGCCCACCACATGATATATAGAAAGCATATTTACCACAATTATATGCCTAGCCATTCACTAGTCGAGCCTTGGCCTTGAGCTCCACACTAGGCATTTATACGAGATATTCACAACATTTTCACAAGGGGACATTTATCCAAGCTCATATAGCTTGAATTTCATTAGTATAACCACTTATTTACAAATTATATATAATTT
This sequence comes from Picea sitchensis, assembly GCA_010110895.2. Taxonomy (NCBI): domain Eukaryota; kingdom Viridiplantae; phylum Streptophyta; class Pinopsida; order Pinales; family Pinaceae; genus Picea; species Picea sitchensis. The sequence goes on from SNQJ01S0017249.1 coordinate 91,336, forward strand.
GATATTATGATCCAATACATCCAAAGGGTCAAAACTAGGATATTACAAGAATATCATGTACCTATGGTTAGTAAGAGCCCATAGAAGCTGGCTTGCTATTGAAAATGAGTGAAAAATGGATGATTTAAGAGAGAAACCATGGCTAAAATGTCCATAACACTTGAACCAAACACCTTCAAACCCACAACACTATTGTTGTCGCTTCTTGATTGTTTTGAGGCAAGTGTTTTCTATCCTAGGTTATTCCTAGAAGGCAACCAAAAGTTGTACTCTTTTTGTATGCATTGAAGAACATTTAAAGAGAAGAAGATCCTAAAAAGACTATTGAGCAAAGAAAAGAAAGGTCTTCTTTGTGTTGTGTGAGGCAATGTAAAAGAGTATCATGTTTTTTTAGTTGAACGAGGGCTTGGAGAACTATGTAGTTAGCGATTACGCTTTGTCATGAGAATAGTGGATTGGGTTGAGAAAAAATTCAAAGTTTTAAATCATCTTAAAAATGGTTCGAAACTCTAAATTTCATATAAAATGGTTCAAAACCCTAAACTCTTCTTATAAATACGGAATATAAATCCTTTCACTGTTCTTCACTCTTCTCCGCTGGACTGATTGAGCAGGAGAAAAACGGTTTCTGAAGCTGGGGCCATTGGCCGGCTAGGCTGATCTTGCAGCGATTGATTGACAACTGTAGGGCTGTGGACGGGGTTTGGAGCGCCAAATTCGTGTTCGGTATTTTGGTTGGTAAAGAATTTCTTTTTCTTTTAGCTTTTGTGCGCTGTCTTTTACTTTTCTTTCTTTTTCAGCAAAACCCTACCAGATCCAGCTGGATGATGCGTACAAACGATGGAGCCCTTGTTTTGTAGGGCTATCTGTGAGGGAGTGAGAAGGACGCTTGGGCCTTCTATTTTTTCTTTTGTTCAAAGCAAAAGGACGTTGACTCTGGAAAACGCATCCTATCCTATCTGTAGTCCCTTGGATGTAATGGAGGACAACGTTATGATCCAAATCAGTACTAATCCTACGCTGCATGTTATCTCTCTGACATGCTTTCTGATCTGCCATTCCTTGTAGCGAATGCTTTCATTGGGTGTTCCTCTTGTTCATAATGCTCGTTTTTAGATATTTCAGGATTGAGCACTGAGCAGATTTAGTTTGCCAAGCTGTTCCAATGATGGTGATGGTGGGAATCTGCTTGAAGAACTTGTTCTCTACACATTTCTCCCTGTAAGTTTGACAGGCCAAAGAATCATTTGGTGACTCTTTGTTCTTTTGGCATATTTTTATGATAGTTACTTTAATGTTATGTGGACTATTGGTATTAGCTTTGGGGTTTATAGTGGGAGCCAGTAGAGTGACTGTTATTATAAACTTGTTTGTTGTTAAAAAAGTTATATGACAATGACAATTATAAGACAAGAACCACATAACAACAATGTCCAACCACTTAAGCTAAAACAGATAAAAGAGTAATGAGAACAAAGAAAATGCTATTAAAACTCTAAAAATCAATCATTGACAAAGTTGGATTGCTCTATACGCCAAGTTTATTGCATTAGGTTCTTGTTTACATAGAAGCATATATGTCAATGCATGCATGTAAGACATATTCTATTATTATTGAGATAAAATTGCAATCACTCTTAAACTTTCAAATGTTCTATCAAAACTTAGTAGCATATTGTCTAGTAGCAAACCAAAGTGTTTCTCTTCTCAATTCCGTGTTCATATACAACCATGAAGTGCAACTTTGTCTATGTCAATTTTTTGTGTAAAGTAAAAGCTTTTGCGTGCCAACCTAGAGCTTGAGAATGTTAGATTTGATCTCTTTATGGGGGAGCACCATAACACCATTACTATGTATCACATCGCTTATATGCACATCCTCACTTAAGATAATCATGTTCTTGATCCTAGCCCATTGTCTAACCATTGAATGCCAACCAACTATGCTTCGTGAAACACGAGAAGTTTTCTTGATTCTAACAGTCCTCACAATTGCACAATTTGAGAGTTTTATGCACTTTCAATTATACAATCTGGGTCAATAAAAACATCAGTACCAATCAAACAACCTTCCCCAATTTGGATACTTTCATCAATGAACACGTCGCGTTGAAATTGAGGGCCACTTGCAAGCATATCAAACTTAGTCCTAAGGTAGTCCAAATATATATGCAAATTAGAGATAGTCTCTAGGTTGACCAATGTTCATCCAAAAACGGGCAAAACCATTGCTTAACATTGGTTTTCTTCTACAATTTTGGGGAAATTATCTTTTTGAATTGAGGTGGGCTTTAATTCTATCTTGTCAAAAACACTTTGGTTCAAAAGGTAGATCTCTACATTGATCTTGTTCTGTACAAACAGCTAGGGCTTCTCAACAAATCTCTTCACTCTTCTAGTCTCCTCATCAAGCACCACTGCACCATATTTGGATGGCTCATCAAATTGCACAAGCAATGAATTTGAAGTACATGAGATATATAAGATACAATGGGAATTATGGGAACCACGGTGAGCTTAACCTTCTCAAGATGATATGAGATGAAGGTTGCTATTCTTGGTTTCATGGGAATGGGAAGAATTCAAAGCACATACCCTTGTGGCCATTACAAAGGATTTTGCACTGCGTGATTTGTGGAACTCTACCATCTCCTTCAATGGAAACTCATAGAAATTGTTCAATACAAAATTTGGCTGTCTTGAACCATTAGCAAGCTTATTTCTAGTTAAAGTGAATGGACCAATAGTGCCTAAAGGCTCAATTTCTTGTGAGCATTGGATCTAAATACCCACCTTGGATTCAAACTTTGTCAAAAAATTCATCATAACCTGTAGTTCAAATCATTATTTTTCATTTTTAAAACTAAAACCAAGAAAAAAGTATTGCAAAGGATAAAAACAAAAGAATGTCAACCTCTAGTACCCAAAAAGATAAATCACCATATTTTCAATTTTTGCATACCTCTATGGGCCTACAACCAATCTTAGGATCCATATAGTTTGTGCAAGTAATGAAACTCCTATGAATGTAGATCATTTTGCAACCATTTCTTGCAAATCATGTTTCCTAAAATTATACCCTTTGGACCACAAACACACTAGTGCCTAAAAAATTGTGTATGCTTTAAGAAAATGAAACACACTAGTGCCTTAAAAATGTGGGTATGCTTTAAGAAAATGATTTCCAACTAATATGGAAAAGTACAAAGTAAGAGTCATGTCTACCAACCATCATCTAGAAAAAAACAAAGGAAAATTTATACACTACATTAATGAGAATTGCAATTGGTTTGAATATTGAAAAAGGAAAATGCATACACTACATTTACGAGAATTTCAATTGGTTTGAATATTGAAAAACTTGTGTCCACAACTAGTTTAAAATTGTAAAATGCTCAAATTTAAAATTACAAAACAATTATTAGCAAATTCTGAAAAAATGAAGGGATACAAAAGTGAATGAACCAAAACTTTAAATA
>SNQJ01S0017250.1:0-12824 GCA_010110895.2 Picea sitchensis
ACACTTGATTATTAGTGATTTCTTAAGTTACCAAGCATTCTTAGCCTACAACCCTAAGGAGTTTCTTGGAGTGATAACACACTCAAAACATTGGATGTTTCAAAACTCCACACACAGTTTGGATCCAAAAAAAACTCTCTAACATTATGACTAATTGTGAAAACCTGCATACTCAAATAATAAAATGATCACAATCTATACTTACCCACATAGTGCAAGCAAGAAAATCTGAAAGAAAATGGACAATGTGAGAGGCGGCCTTTGCTCTCTGAGACCATAACAATACTAGACATATTAATTGCTGTACTCTAAAGGGAGAATGATATGTGTATGCAAACAGCATGGAGATTATAAAATGGCCTAATATTATTTGAGCTAGTCCTTACTTCCACCTGCAGATACAGGCTATCATGGCATCCTGCAAAATATTGGTTTTTTCCCTGAGGAATTGAATGCAGATGTAATAGTAATTTAGGCATGGGACATACCGTTCAAGAGCATAAGCCAAAGGAGCAATGGCCAATGTAGCAATAATTTGTCTGTATGTCACAAAGACGAAGTGATTCATTCCATCGACAAGAGCAACTCTAGTGATGATATTCATACCTGCATACACCACCTGAACTGCAACCTGTGCAAGATAGGGTTTGAATTTCTCCATTGTCTGCCTGGAAATTGCCATTGTACTCCTCCTGCTGTGCCCAGTTGGTTCGCTCTTAAGATTTCTTCAACGGAGTCATGGAGTGAAGATTGCGGTGGGAGTACTTTATAGAAATTCTTCACCACATACCTACGAGTCAAACGAAACTGCATATGAAAATACTATAGCTGGATATTCGACCAATTAGTAAATTGATTTTATTCAATTAAAAAATTTATTTTATTCACTCATAAAGAAGAAGGTGTGGTTCTCCCAATTTCATCATTTCGTTCGTTTTAGACAAAAGCTTATTCAAGTGTTAATATTGTATTTTATCCAAAAACCTCGTTAGTGTCTCACAAAGATATTACATTGGCAGATTTCCCAATGAAACATTATAATACAATAATTTTTATATGTGAGGGTTAATCAATCACGTTAATAATTTACTTCAAAATTAAATTATATTTTATATTGATGATGAAAATGATTAACCTCCACTGAGATCGAATTGGTTTATGGATCTTAAGAGAGTAAGGGATTACTTGCAATTATTTAGAATTTTGTTTATGTGTTTATGTGCATTAAGAGAAGTTTTCCAAGATCACCATAGTTTTGTTGAGTTAAAAGGTTAGTAAGGTTGGTAAATATTTTGAAATTGAGATCCCATGGCTTTTTAGGAATTGACCAACTCTCACTTTCACTATTTTTCTTTACACTTGTCAAAACAAGAGATAATTTTGATCTTCTAGATTAGGGTTGATTACTTTGGACATAATGCTTAGCTTAGAAATTGGTTTGGGTTTATTAGTAATTAGTTGGAGTTGATTGAATTTGTTGAGAGATTCTTTCAACAAACATGTCCACGTTTAGAATAAGTTGGATCTCACAACAAGAATGTAAATGTATTTATATTGTGCAAATACGTAATGGAAAACAAGTTTTGTGTGCAATTGTATTTCTAAGTTAGTATCAGAGCTTAGTGCTCTAGGTTACCTCCCTCACAGCCAGTAAGTTGAGAGTATTGTTCCTGTGTGTAAGAGTGATTTTTGGTGTGAGTATTTTTTGTGTGTTTTGTGTGGACTACGAACTACTGGTTCTGTTGAATCTATTGTCGCTAGAACGAGCATCACGAGATCAGTTGCATGAGAAGTCGTAGTAGCCTTCCATTCTGCAGGAAGGGAGCCAAATACTGCAAATATTTCAAACGATACCTCCTACATGAGCTTGTCAGCAAGCATGGTGATTCACCCATTCGTGACAGAAGAGAACGCCATGAGGAAAGGGTACCAGATTCCGTAGATTGCAGATTTATGATGTGGTGTGTAAATAGTTTGTTTATCTGGGTTTGCTATTGTAATGTGTTGTTGTTGTATATCTTGATTGGGAGTCTGTAAATTGAACCAACTATAGAACATGGTAATATAACTTAAGTTGGTGTGTGCGGAAGCCCCAACCTTGCTACAAGATGGTCACTAGTTTGGTTATGTCTATAGCATGTTATAAAATTGATGGGGTTTGTGAAGCGAGTCAGATTTAAGAGGTCAAGTTGCTTGATCAAATCCTGAATACATTGTGTATCCAGAGTACTCTCCTACAAATTGAGGGATAGCCGAAAGAGAAATATCTGATAGATGGAAGTATTTCCATAGATGGTTCAGTACTTACAACTTTTATTGTGGAAGCCCCGACGAGCCGAGTTTGTCAATATTGTTGATCTTGCAAGTTCGTTAATGATGATCAGAGGCGTTTATGTTTTAAATGAATGAAATGGGAAGATCGAGAGTGTGAAGAAGAGAAGAGTAAAAACGGATTTCATAGTGACTATAAGTGTTGAGGAAGACCAGTGAGACAATGTGACTTTTATAAATGTAATTTATAATTGTAAGTTTTGTAGGCTAAGCATTAAGGGGGTGTGTTGGAGATAATGCTAAGCTTAGAAATTGGTTTGGGTTTATTAGTAATTAGTTGGAGTCTATTTGAATTTGTTGAGAGATTCTCTCAACAAACATGTCTAGGTTTAGAATAAGTCTGATCTCACAACAAGAATGTAATGTATTTATATTGTGCAAATAAGTAATGGAAAACAAGTTTTGTGTGAAATTGCATTTCTAAGTGATTACATCCTTATATTACCTTAATTTTGTTTTCCTCGAACTCTTTATCACACCACATTTTCTTCTTAAATTTTGATTTGATGATAATTTTAATAATATCCTTATTATATTAAATGGTGTCTTCCATGAACCCCAATAACTTATTTCATCATAAGTTTAATTAAATTTTATAATTTTAAATAATATTTCAAAATCATATAATATTATATATATGGTGAAAAGTTCAAAATCATATAATATTTTATGATTGTTAAATTTCAATAAAATCAAAATTTTAAAAAATAAAAAAAATTACTTGAATTTATTTAAAACTTTATTTCAATATTCCAAAAATATTTAGTAAAAATTTTAATTAAATTTTATCTATATAATAAAAATTATATTCTAAACTTTTATTCTTAAAATCATTCAAATTTGCAGATACAACAAATTCTCCTTAGATTTTGGAAAACCCTAAAAAGCTTCGATGGTTGTACATTTAAAAGTTTTAAATGATGTTAAAATTGTTTTAAATTTATTCAAAAGTTTTGAATGATGTTAAAATTGCAATCACCTAAAACCGACCATTTAATAATAGAGTAAGTTAATAGTAAACAGATTTTCAGGTAAAAAAAAAAGGGTCTGGTCAGATTTTCACGGTAGTTTGAGTTTGGTATGGATCAAAGTTTCATGCTTTTCAGAACTTTACCTCAAAAGTTTTGTCTCATTTTAAACCATCCCAAATGCTCATAAAATAGACAAAAATTCTGAATTGACCCAAAATGTAGAAAGAAGATTGCTCCAGAGTTAGCTCACTCTTCTAATAATTGGTTAGAGATGAATCCACTCGGTTTCACTTTATGACATTTACGTTACATTGAAATTCAATTGTAAAATCATTTGCATTAGGGTTTTTTTTTAAGAAAAAGTTTGAAATGAGAATAGACATTCAGAGAATAGACACTGTCTTCTTTCGATGTCCTCAAAACTGACTCTTTACAGTCTCAAAGATAAAACAGTCTGTATACATTGTCTTATGTCCAGGCAATGGGCCATTCTTACCGATGCCGTTCTAGGGCCAAAGAGGCCGGCTCGTTGAAACATGTATTCACATTTCGCTCACCCCGCCAATGCATGGATTCGGATCTAACGTGAAATACTGTGAAATAAAGTCTAATGTCACCTTACACTCCCTCATAAACACTCTTGGCACATACGCGTCCTTCTCGTTTGCATCCGTGCATGTGTTGTTTAGTTCTCAGCCAGTCAATCCCTCCTCCCTGCCCTGCCAAACAAAATAGAAAAATCCTACTCAATTTTCATAGTTGATATAAGTACTCATTCGGGCTTTGGCCCACTTTCTTTGAACACTTCCATTGCCTCGAGCAATAACCAGCCTGTTGTGCTGTAGCAGTTGATATATGCATGGTTGGATTACCTTGGTATGGTGTATATACTACTTGCCACTGTTGCTTGGTTGGATTACCTTGGTATGGTGTATATACTACTTGCCACTGTTGCACAGTAGGTTGGTTATTGCTTGCCTTTTCATTGTATCTTTGTTTTTTGTATCTTTGCTTTTGCAGATATCATGTTGACCAAGAGACACCCTCAAGGATACCATGCTGACCAAGAGACTGTAAAAAAAATACAAGTTTGCAATTTCATTTTTTTTTAGACCTCATATAACTTTGTTTGCACAAATTTGCAATTCTTGGATCTAATATAACTTTGTTAATCATTTTATCAATCATATTGCATGAGTTTTTTAGAAAAACATTTGGAGGATGTTTTGAAATGTCCAACTTTTCTAGTGAACACTCCATCCATCATGGAAAACAAATAACAAGCTCTAAGATGTTAGAAAAGGGTGTTGAGGTTTAGTATTTAAGGACATATTAAGATATGAATTTAAGGGGAAAAAAATATAATAAGAATAAATAAATTATAATAAATAAAATAAATAAATTAAAATAATAGAGAACTATTATAATATTATAATAATGAAAGAAAAATAGGAAAGTAAATCATATATCAACGTTGAGAAAAATAGGATAGTAAATATGATATTACACTTGAGGAGAGAAGAAGAATCAAGAGAATAGTGAAAACAAACCCTAATCTCAAAAAGTTCTAAAAATATGAAAGGGAGAAAGCCTAGATGAATAGAGATAAAGGATCATGTAGATAAAGAAAATATGTTAGGTTAGGATAGAAAAGAAAAGTTGAAATTAAAGGAGAAAGGGGTAGAATTAGAGGGGAAGAAAAGACCAAAACAACTAAGAAAGGATAGGTTCAGAGTGAAAGGAAACGAATGGGAGAACACCTGAAATAGTAAATTAAAAATCAAAGAAAAAAGGGGAGGCGGGGGGCTACTGACCAAGGCAATGAATGGTGGGCTTCCAAGATTAGCTCAGTTTATAGTCATCTTCCCAATTAAAATTGTTAGGATGTTTTTCAATTTTCATCGCTTTGTGGATGATACGAGCAAAATAATGAGGGGCAGAGGCTAAAATCTTGGTTTGGTTAAAACAAATAAGATGTTTGGATTTAAAAGAGTGTTAGACAATAGCTGACTTGGAAATATGATTGTGGGTGGTGTCGGAAATATGCTCTTTAATACGAGCTTTAAAGGACCTACATTTTTGTCCTATGTATGATTTTCCATAGGAGCAAGGAATTTTATAAACTCCTGGGCCAAGCAGTGGATCAGATTTCACTTTGGCAGTTTTGAATAATTGTTTTAGAGTTGTGTAGAGTTTGAAAAGGGTCTTGATGTTCTTCTTAGCTAGGATTTTGGAAATACGATCAGTGGTGCCCTGGATATAAGGCAGAGAGATGAGGGCTAGGGGTGGGGAAGAGGGAGAATTTTTTGATTTAGGATTATGGGTCAAGCGGAAGGCTTAGTTGATTTGAGATAAAGAGTATCCATCAGATATTAGGGCATGTTGGCGACAGAAGTCACCCTTGGATTGCAACAGGAGCAGAGCCCGACGCCCATCAGTTTATGTCATGATTTGTTTTAATGGGGTGATCGAATGGAAGTTAACTCAAAACGATGTGGTTCTAACTCTGAAACTAGGCCAGGCATGCATGGGCAAGTGAGGTCTTAGATAACTTCAGACAGTGAGTCGTAGTAAGGGTGAGTAGGAGGAAGACTTATATAAGAGGAAAGCAAAGGTCTGTTATTAACATCTGGCTCCTAACAGACTACAAAAGAAGGCATCTAAATGCAAGATCTTCTTGCACTCAAACGTAGAAAACCAGAGAATACAATAATGCACAAACAAATCCTTTGTCGTGACATAATTGTAATGATCCGCACGAATCAGTCGTTCACGAACTCTCTCAGTATGAGATGAAAACCAGATGGAGTGAGAAGGTTGTCTGTCATTAAACAAGAAATCTAACATACCAATACATAACCAGAGAACTAGAGTTTGTGTTAAAACTTTACAATTGGGAGCTCTGCTCTACCATCGATCCTTACAAAAATGGCGAAAACACCTATATATACTCAAAACAACAACAGCAGCAAAAACAAGACGTTGCATTAAAACATTGTGTCTGCATGTCTTCTGACAGTCTGCGTATGCAGACTGGACGATCGTGCACCTATGACAGACGTCATCTTAACTGCACGTGGCTCCAGCAAGGGGAGTAGCTGAGCCATTAAGTGTCGAGCTAGCGTGTGCAGGCTTTCCTGGCGAGTCGAGGACTCGGCGTGGCTTCCATGAAAAGAACCAGTACAGAGGACCATCTCGGGCAGACCCTCAGCCGAGACATCCATACTTTGCAATTAATGATTGAGGAGAGGCCTCAACCACCCTCTCTTTTTTGCATTCATTCCTGGCAGCTACTGGGATTTCACGTCGAAACAGCTACTGAGACTGCTTTTTTGCGCTTTGGGACCTGAGTGGCCAAATGATAAACATTATCGCCCCTCTTCTAGGCTTGCTCCTTTACGACCATGTGCCAAAACCACGGGCCCGATTCTGGGCGCTATCGGCATTTCGGGGTTCGGGGTTTCGAGAAGTGAAGGGACGAGGAGCGCTTACCCCTCGAACTCTTGAATGCCGACGTGACACAGATGTGTGTTGCGCGTCCCTCAGATGAACGACCCAGATAGTACGCTCTTATAAAGGGGGCTCCCCCCATTTTGCAGGCTCGCTTGATGTGACCTGGGGATAAGACCCTGGGCTAAGCGCCAAAGGCACTTTCAGAGCTTCACTGATCGGTGATTTCAAATGCAATGAACGGAGAGCTCCTTGTCTCCCGAATCACCGATCCCCGATACGTCGACTGGCTGCCACCTGTCCCAACGAGATCGGACGATCCAGATTTGTTTTGAACCATTGGTGCTCCCTCTTACTAAACCCCGGGCAACTTGACAGCCCCGAAAACCCGATGACCGTCGATTTGCTTTATGGATGGATCTCGGCTGCCGACAGCAAAAATTTGCCCACTCACTTGAATCACTACTGGAAAAACAGGGATTCTCTCGTGCTGCGTTTGGGCACTTCCCGCGCAACCTGCAGGTCTGGGTGCTCTCGAGCCCAGGACAAGAATTATCTCTAACATTAGGCTCCATGGGGGATAGAGTCGTCCCTACGATGCTCTAAGAACTCATTCCGCAGCTTCAGTGCCTTGCTGTTGGGCTATGGAGTCAAGCTCAAAAACTCCCACTGCTGAAAATACAAGCCGAAAAATAAAAGCAAAACAAACTAAACGTTCATGCTCACAGGAGCTTATTTATGTACAGTCCTAAACTAGTAAAACCTTTTACATGGGGCTAGGTGAAAGCAGACTTCCACCATAGCCATTCAAGCAACTTCCTGGATAGAAGCTCCTTCCTTCTGTCAATGATCACAAAGAGTTGATGTAACCGTGACAGCAGAACGGTTACACTCTTCAACTTCTCCTTACAAGCTGAAGTTGAGATGGGATATGGCGGCTCCAAAGCATAAGGGAAATGCCACTCCATGTATTTGTTGATAGCGTCATCAAATGAGTGGCCAATTCCAGGAAATTGGTGACAGACAGCCTCTTCTGCTACACAGTTGTTCAAATGTGGCCGAATGTCTCTGATAACCACAGGCGGGTGAATAACTAAAGTAGGCTCGTTGATCTCAGGTGGTGGCTACTCACTGACTGGCTCTGAACAAAGGGCAGACTGCTCCTCTGGTTCTTTTTCCTCTTCTTGGCTCTCCCCCAGGTCAGATTCATATTCATCATAAATAGGGACCATGGGGTGATTCTGCTTGCTGACTGGCTCTTCAGTATCTTTATAGTGATCGAATGTAGGATAAGCTTGTTGCTCATCATCACTATAATATTCATCAAAAAGGGGTTGACCCTTATCTCTATGATCCTCCTCCAAAATGGTGATCCCGTCAAAAATATTCATTTCAGGGACAGTGGGACCTGCTGCTTCTGGTTGCTCATACATAATCTTCTTCTCTTTAATCCCAGGTAAAAATATATCGTGAGAAACCCCCTGGAGGAAAAGAGTAGAATCTTCTTCCACAACTAACCCCTCTTTTAAAAATAGAGGGTCTTCGTCATCATGAGCAGAGTTGCTAGGAACATCTGCTTCAACCCGATATCCAGGTGAGACGTCTACCATGGACCACATCTGCTCTACAAACTCATAATCTCCACAAGAGGCGTGTTGATATTCATGAAGATCTAAAAGAACAGAGGCATCTGATATGATGTCAGATGCTTCCATTCTAGGGCTAACACAATTAATATCATTCAACACCTCTATTTTTTCATGGCAAATGCTTTCCTCCATAGTAAAGGCTTTATCATGGACATGGTCTTCAGGGCTAGCAGAGGCTTCATGAAGCAAAGAAAACTCCTCACACCAGTTTTCAAACAAACAATCAGCTGGATAGTAGTCTTTACAAAATGAATTGAAAGTTGTATGAAAACCTGTTAAAGAGCGGATGCTCGTAGCGGGAAGAGATCGACACCACTCAAGAGAAGCTCCCTTCAATGAATACCTGAAGATCTTAATCCGTACATCCTCATGCGTGATATTGTGTCGGTGAATAGCTTCATGGAAGTCCAGTAAATGCTCAGCTGGTTCCTCCCAACTTGTTGCATGAAATTCAAGGAGGAAATCTTCCCAGATGTCTCTATCAGGAAGTGCATTAGGAAAACCAACTATCTGGGAAAAGTCACAGAAAGCACACCTTTGAGCCAAAATTTTCTCCATATCGAATCAGTGGAGTCGCCAATCGATCCTCGAATCATGGAGTCGCCAGGTGAAAGATGCGCAGCTTCAAATGTGCCTGGTCCTTGTTCACCATCAAAGGCCAGATCTTAACGTTGTTGTTACCCCAAGAAGCTTCTCAGGCTAAGAAAGCAGCCGCTGAAACCTTCTCGAGAAAGCTCCTCTAGGTCAGCTTTCAGGTGTGCCAACAGTAGCCACAGCTAAAACAGTGAAGTGGAAACAATGGAGTCACCACATTGGAGTCGCCAGGTGCACAGTAGCAATCTTGATAATTATGATATCTGATGCACCTTCAGAATCAGTTAATCGTTGTCATTCAATCCCAGGTAAAATATTCAATATCCGTCCCTGGCAACACCGCCAGAAATGATGGCGACGGAAGTCACCCCTGGATTGCAGCAGGAGCAGATCCCGGCGCCCATCAGTTTATGTCACGATTTGTTTTAATGGGGTGATCGAATGGAAGTTAACTCAAAACAATGTGGTTCTAACTCCGAAACTAGGCCAGGCATGCATGGGCAAGTGAGGTCTTAGATAACTTCAGACAGTGAGTTGTAGTAAGGGTGAGTAGGAGGAAGACTTATATAAGAGGAAAGCAGAGGTATGTTATTAACATCCAGCTCCTAACAGACTGCAGAAGAAGGCATCTAAACGCAAGATCTTCTTTCACTCAAACGCAGAAAACCAGAGAATACAATAATGGACAAAGAAATCCTTTGTCGTGACATAATTGCAATGATCCACACGAATCAGTCGTTCACGAACTCTCTCAGTATGAGATGAAAACCAGATGGAGTGAGAAGGTTGTTTGTCATTAAACAAGAAATCTAACATACCAATGCATAACCAAAGAACTAGAGTCTGTGCTAAAACTTTACAATTGGGAGCTCTGCTCTACCATCGATCCTTACAAAAATGGCAAAAACGCCTATATATACTCAAAACAACAACAGCAGCAAAAACAAGATGCTGCATTAAAACATTGCATCTACATGTCTTTTGACAGTCTGCGCATGCAAACTGGACGATCGTGTGCCTATGATAGACGCCATCTTAACTACGTGTGGCTCCAGCAAGGGGAGTAGCTGAGCCATTAAGTGTCGAGCTAGCGTGTGCAGGCTTTCCTGGCGAGTCAAGGACTCGGCGTGGCTTCCATGAAAAGAACCAATACAGAGGACCATCTCGGGCAGACCCTCAGCTGAGACATCCATAGTTTGCAATTAATGATTGAGGAGAGGCCTCAACCACCCTCTCTTTTCTGCATTCATTCCTGGTAGCTACTGGGATTTCACGTTGAATCAACGTCTGGAGAATGTAGTTCCCCCTCTCTTTGAATCTAAATTCGGCGCCTTTGGCTTCCCCGTACAGCCCCTTCTACTCCCTAGAGTGACCACAGGCTGTGACCCTTCATCTATCTACCAGAGTGTTGTCGGTGCTTCGAGGTTCGCGGATGAGAAAGGAATAGGACCTTTCTCTTTCAAAATCGCGATGGGCGAAATGTCGAGAGGGCCTAATGATCACCACGCGTTCCCCATAAGATGAACGACTAAGACTACTTTTTTGTGCTTTGGGACCCGAGTGGCCAAATGATAAACATTAGCGCCCCTCTTCCAGGCTTGCTCCTTTACGACCAGGTGCCAAAACCACGGGCCCGATTCTGGGCGCTATCGTCATTTCGGGGTTCGGGGTTTCGAGAAGTGAAGGGACGAGGAGAGCTTACCCTTCGAACTTTCGAATGACGACGTGACACAGATGTGTGTCGCACGTCCCTCAGATAAACGACCCAGATAGTACGCTATTATAAAGGGGGCTCCCCCCATTTTGCAAGCTCGCTTGATGTGACCTGGGGCTAAGACCCTGGGCTAGGCGCCAAAGGCGCTTTCAAAGCTTCGCTGATCGGCGATTTCAAATGCAATGAACGGACCGCTCCTTGACTCCTGAATCATCGATCCCCGATACGCCGACTGGCTGCCACCTGTCCCAACGAGATCGGACGATCCAGATTTGTTTTGAACCATTGGTGCTCCCTCTTGCTAAACCCCGGGCAACTTGACAGCCCCGAAAACCCGATGACCGTCGATTTTCTTTATGGCTGGATCTCAGATGCCGACAGCAAACCTTTGCCCACTCGCTTGAATTGCTACTGGAAAAACAGGGATTCTCCCATGCTGCGCTTGGGCACTTCCCGTGCAACCTACAGGTCTAGGTGCTCTCGAGCCCAGGACAAGAATTATCGCTAACATTAGGCTCCATGGGGGATAGAGTCGTCCCTGGGATGCTCTAAGAACTCATTCCGTAGCTTCAGTGCCTTTTTGTTGGGCTATGGAGTCAGGCTCAAAACCTCCTGCTGCTGAAAATACAAGCCGAAAAATAAAAGCAAAACAAACTAAACGTTCATGCTCACAGGAGCTTATTTATGTACAGTCCTAAACTAGTAAAACCTTTTACATGGGGCTAGGTGAAAGCAGACTTCCACCATAGCCATTCAAGCATCTTCCTGGATAGAAGCTCCTTCCTTCTGTCAATGATCACAAAGAGTTGATGTAACCGTGACAGTAGAACAGTTACACTCTTCAACTTCTCCTTACAAGCTGAAATTGAGATGGGATATGGCGGCTCCAAAGCATAAGGGAAATGCTACTCCATGTATTTACTGATAGGGTCATCGAATGAGTGGCCAATTCCAGGAAATTGGTGACAGACAGCCTCTTTTGCTACACAGTTGTTCACATGCGGTCGAATGTCTCTGATAACCACAAGCGGGTGAATAACTGAAGTAGGCTCGCTGATCTCAGGTGGTGGCTGCTCACTGACTGGCTCTGAACAAAGGGCAGACTGCTCCTTTGGTTCTTTTTCCTCTTGGGCCTTTGTTAGGTGGGATTTTTCTTTTTAAAGGAATTGAGGAGCATAGCTATGGATCTCCCTAGTATTGAGAGTTTTTAGTACCATGGATTTTTGAGTTAGATGATGATGAAAATATGCATGAAGGTATCTATCAGTGTGAGTCTTTTTTCTAAAAACTTGGAGGGTGAGGGAGCCATCAGGAAGACGAGATATAAGAACATCTAAGAAAGGGAGAGAGTTATCCCTTTGAATTTCCATAGTGAATTGGATATGGGGGGGAATTTTATTGAGGTGGTTGAAGAAAGAGATCAAATAAGGATGGTCATGAGGCCAAATGACAAACGTGTCGTCGACGAAACGAAACCAACACTTTGTTATGAAAGTTGTTTAAGTCTAGAGTCTTGAAATGTTCCATAAAAATCTTAGACACCACTAGGGATAAGGAAGACCCCATGGCCCATGGCTGCACCTTCGGTTTGTTCATAGAAAACCCCTTTGAAGGTAAAGAAAGTGGATGAGAGACAAATTTCAATGAGGTTTAGAGTTTCAGGGTCGATAAGACTGGAGATCAGGGCTAGGGCTTTCGAGATAGGATTTTGGTGAAAAGAGAAACGACATCAAAACTAACCATGAAGTCATGCTCATCAAGGTGGAAGTTACGAGTTTTTTGAATAAAGTTGGAGGAATATTTAATAAAGGAATAGTTTTAACCAGTGAAGGGTTGAAGTTTGTCGGCTAGAAACCGAGCAAGAGCATAAATGGGGGCACCTATGGCGCTTTCTCCCTTTCTTATTTTTAGACCTTGTAACGACCCTTGATTATTAATTATAATTAATTTAATAATATAATCCTAAAAAAACTGTTTCTTATATAATATTAACTAAATTAATTATCATTAATTAATTGTTCATAATTGTCAATGGTTATTTAATTATTAATCAACTCTTTAATTATGTGAGTAAAGAATTAATAGGGTTGATAATTTAATTTATTAAAACTTACG
>SNQJ01S0017250.1:18158-33997 GCA_010110895.2 Picea sitchensis
TCGCCCTCTTGCTCCACCTGAATCACATTCCAATCAATGACATGATTATCATTGAGTATATACTTTTTAAGTAAAGAAACATGGAATACATTATGAATACTCAAGGATGTTGGTAGAGCCAGCATATATGTGACACGACCAATCCTCTCTAGGATTTTGAATGGTCCACAATATCATGTTGCTAGCTTAGAGCGATTCCCCAACTTCAGGGAACTTCGTCTTGCTTTTACTTTTAGGAATACATGGTCACCCACTTTAAATTCTCTTAAAGTTCGGCCTTTATTTGCACAGGTTTTTTGTCTGTCTTGGGCAGCTTTTAAATTTTACTTTATTCTTACCATCTTCTCTTCCATTTCCCAGAGAAGATATGGCCCAACTATTGCGCGGTATGTTGGATTATCCCAACTCACAAGTGTGTTTCACCTTCTACCATACAACGCTTCAAATGGACTCATCTTCAAAGATGTTTGATGTCCATTGTTGTAAGTAAACTCTACCAAATGTAAGTAGTCTTCCCATTCTGATGGCTTATCCATCACATACATCCTCAACATATATTTTATTACCTAATTTACCCTCTCTATTTCTCCATTTGTCTCAGGGTGATATGTTGTGCTAAAGTTCAGACTTGTCCCAATTTCTTTGAATAACCCCTTCCAAAAATTTGAAGTGAACTTGGGATCTTTGTCAGACACAATTTCCTATCCCAATTCCTTTGAATAACCCCTTCCAAAAATTTGAAGTGAACTTGGGATCTTTTTCAAACACAATTTCCTTAGGCACACAGTGCAATTTAGCAATTTCTCTCATGTAGATATCAACAATATTAGTTTCCTTGTAAGTTGACCATTGGAAAAAAATGGGCAGTTTTAGTAAGCTTGTCCACCACCACCATAATAGAATCATGTTGCTTGGATGATTTGGGCAGATTAGTTATGAAGTTCATTGTTATAACTTCCCACTTCCACTCAGGAATGGGAAAAGGATGTTGTAAACCAGCGGGATGACTGTGGTCATCTTTGACCTTCTAAAATTTGAGACATCTAGCAATAAAATCAGCAAATTCCTTTTTCATACCCGACCAATAGTATTGCTTCTTGACTATGACAATTGTCTTCTGGTAACCTAGATGTCCCACATAAGGAACCTTATGCATCTCTGGAAATATCAGACTTCAACTCCAAATTATTTTCCACATAGACTCTGCATCTATACATGAGGATCCCATCCTCTCTCAACTTATAACCTTCAAACTTATGTTTTGACATACCTTGTTGTAAGTTCTCCTTTATGTCCACATAGCACAGATCTGATTTGAAAACTTCTAAAAATTTGTCACATAAATTTGTCTGGTACATGCTAATGGTTGTAGCATGCATCTCACGCATCCTCCTGATGAGTGTGTCAACCACCTTGTTCTCTTTTCCTCTGATATTATTTATGTCGAAGTCATACTCAATGAGGCACTCTAACCATTTTCTTTGTCTAGCATTTAAACTTTGGTTGTCCAAACTAATATTTCAAACCACAATGGTTTGTTCTCATCTCAAATATTTTACCCATGAGATAATGTTGCCACATATTCAAGGCATGCACTATAGCTTCCAATTCTAAATCATGAGTAGAATAGAGTCTTTCATGCTCTTTCAACCAATTCCTTCCTTGCATGCTTCCACGCACACAACAAAGTCTACATCAGGTTTAGCAATTCTAATAATTGGCGCACTTTTCAACAAACTCTTCAAATGTTGAAAACTCCTTGCATAATCTGAAGTTTCAAATCGTGCACCTTTATTCTGCAGGGATGTAATCGAATGTGCAATCTTTGAGAATACTTCAATAAACCTTATGTAGTACCTTGTTAGTCCCATAAAATACCTTACCTCTACGACATTTATGGGTGTTGGTCATTCTTCAATGGCTTTTATATTCGTTGGGTCCACAACTATTTCTTCCTTTGAAATTATATGATCCAAATAATGAATCTACCTCTGGTGAAATGTACACTTTCTCAACTTTGCATAAATTTGATGCTCCCTCAATACCTGCAACATCGTCCTCAAGTGTTGTTCATGCTCCTCTTCATACTTTGAGTAAACAAGTATGTCATCCAAAAATAAGATGACGAACTTATCTAAATAACTTCTGAAAACTCCATTCATTAAACACATGAAGACAATTGGTACATTTGACAACCCAAATGGAACCACTATGAACTCGTAATGACCATACATTGTTCTGAAGGCAGACTTATTGATGTCTTCTTCCTTAATTCTCACATGGTGATATCCAGATCTAATATAAATCTTGGAAAATATCCTTGTGCCCCTTAGCTGATAAAATAAGTCAACTATCCTTGGTAAAGGATACTTGTTCTTCATTGTTACATTGTTCAATTATCTGAATTCAATACAAAGTCTCAATGTACCATCCTTCTTATTCATGAACAAAATTGGCGCACCCCCATAGTGACACACTTGGGTGTACATACCCCTTGTTCAGAAGATCTTCAAGTTGTATCTAAAACTCCTTCAATTATGGTGTACTCATCATATAAGGATTCTTGGATATAAGTGTCGCTCCAGGCATTAGATTTATAGAGAAATCAATATCTCTTTTCAGTGGCAACCCTAGTATCTCTTTAAGGACATCCTCAAACTCTTTCAATATTGTGAAATCTTCCACACTTGACACTTTATCCACGAGTGCCTCCTCCATGTGCACTACAAATTCTTGGCATTGTTTCCTATAGCTTTTCTTCAATTGCAAGGCTGAAATTTCTTTGATAGTCACGGCTCTTGGAATTCCTTGAACTGTTCTTAAATTTCCTTTCTCATCCAGGTAAGTAAATGTCTTATTTTAATAATCCAGGATAGCATGGTGCTCGTCCAACCAATCCATACCAATGAGGCAATCATACGATCCAAAAGGTATAATATTCAAATAATCCTTTATGTGCAGTCCATTCATTTCCATTGGACATGCCTTGACCATCTCATTAATTTTCCTTTTTTCCCCTGTAGCTAACTGCATCAACCAAGGTTTTCCAAGTTTTCTTCTCGAAAATTGGAATCTTTCCACCATTTTAGGATCTAGATAACTATGACTAGATCCTGATTCAATTAAAATAGCAATGAGTTGGTCATTAATATTACCTTCCACCTCGATCATGTGCGACTGAAAATCAGCTTGCTTGTTGTCTAGGGTTGCATAAATTATAGGTACACTTCTACCCATGTCTTCAACTGTCGTATATTTCCACACACTGTGCACAGTCCTCATTTTTTTACCTATGTGGGCAATATCTAAACATATGATTTGCGTCGCAACCCCAACACTTCATTGGTTGTTGCCTTGGCCTAGTTTCCATTTCCTCAGTCATCCTGGGCTCCT
The DNA here is from genome assembly GCA_010110895.2 of Picea sitchensis. Taxonomy (NCBI): domain Eukaryota; kingdom Viridiplantae; phylum Streptophyta; class Pinopsida; order Pinales; family Pinaceae; genus Picea; species Picea sitchensis. The sequence goes on from SNQJ01S0017250.1 coordinate 21,552, forward strand.
TGGAAATTGGTTTTCCCTGTGCAGTAATTATAAAAAATGATGGCTTAGTCCCATTATTCCTTTGTTCCACCTTGCTTTTCATCTTGTCTTCCCAAGCCTTTTGGAAAGTTAGTCTTCCCCTTTGCTAATCATAGATACATTTATCTCTCCTTATAGTTTCTTCTAATGTCTTGGGATCATCATATTGTATCTTATTGATAATAAATGATGGCAACACACTCAAGGTACATTTGAATATTCACCTCTTCATCCTTGATAAAAGGCACATATTTCAGCAACTCTAAAAATATCCTTCCGTACTCGTCTGTGGTCATACTCCCAAGATTGAGTTCAAAGAACTCCTTCATTTTCCTATCATAGTAGCGCTTGGTTAAATATTTATTTTCAAAATATCACTTGAATTCCCTCTAAGTAACCTTATTCTCATCAATATAGGGCACTTGCACATATTGATCCCACCACATTGATGTTTTCCCCTTGAGTTGATAAATGGTAATTCACCCTTCTTCTTGCGAGGATTAATTATGCGGCTGGAAGTATTTCCTCATACCCAACAGCCATGTCTCTACATCCTCATCCTTCTTGTGCTCACCATAAAAAGTAGGAGGCTTGATCTTATTCATTTCTCTATGTAGATTGACCACCCCAATTCTTCTCTTATTCTTTCTGATAGGATATGGACTCGAACTATCATGTTGTCTCCCAGCTAAATATCTTGGAGAGTGATGGAGATGCTCGTCATAACTTTTTGTTTTTCTTCCATCCTCATGAGATATGTGTCTTCATGACCTACTTGTCTTTGTCTCCTTATCCATCTTTTTCTCAATTATGTCCCAGCTTTGTAACAACTTGATGTTGAAGCCTTCTTGTTCCTCCTTGGCTTTCATAAGCCTGTCGTTATCAGCTTTATAACTTTGGACATCCTTTTGCAAAAATTTTATGGTCTCTACCAAGTTCATGTTCTCTTTTAAGCCTTCCATATGTCCATTGGATTATGTACCTTCAATACCCATACCAGCGTACAAACTTTCCATTTATTCATCCTCACTCTAGGTTATCTACGCACCTGCCATGTTTTTAATCTTTGTGTTGATCTTGCCCTAAACTAATTGTTGTTAATTCTGTAAAAAGTGCAGTTAACAAGATTTGTTAGACTAATTAATGCGACAATTTTATGAAATCTATGCACAATTTGTCAGAATCCCTTCTTTTATTTTTCCTTTAGATGATTTTTAACATCCAAACTCTATTGTGCACACCATTGCATTGTTTTTTTTGTGCGCATCACAACTCTATACCACGCACCAATGGTTTTCAGTGAAAAATAAACTCTACACTGTGCAACACCAATACTTAATGCACACATCTATTTCATGATGATATATGGCCTATACAAGTCCAGTGTTGAACCAATTACTCTGATACCAGAATGTAACATCCCTAGACTCCCAAGTTGGGCCACGTCACACAACCTCAACTTCAATGTCTTGGATATTCTTTGTAGCATCCCAAACTCACTACTAGACAATGCTACTTCAATATTCCTAGTGTGCAGGTACTACTTATAATGATCCCTATTACAAGTAGGTCGGATTACTGCACACAACATTAAGGTATTGCTCCAAGACTCATGTTGAGTCTCTCTCTACAAGTACACTTATTTTAATACAATCATAGCAGTTGAATAAATGTCACAAATCCTCTGCATGCTTTAGCCTTTCATAACACATGTGTATTTCTTGTGCGTGCAATGATTTGCAACCTAATACTACTATGTGTGCAATAAATCCAATGCTACACGCATATTCTATCTCTTTATGTGTGCAGAGTGCTTCACTGCGCACTTGGTGATTCATACCATGCCTTGGTATCTTCTAATCATACCACAAAGTTTAACTTACATGAATTCTTAATAATTTTCATACTTCTCATGAGTAATAATATACATATATTCATCATAGATGTAGCTAACAAGAAACACTTATAGCTATCATGCCCACATATGTCGCAACATACAGGAATAAGAAAACTATCTGTGTGTGTGTGTGTGTGTGTGTGTGTGTGTGTGTGTGTGTGTGTGTGTGTGTGTGTGTGTGTGTATAAGAAGTAACATTGCACAGAGTTAACCACAATATGCAGATGCAAATTCATATAGAATATAAACCCATTTAAAATATAACGCTAGAGCACACAATAATTAAATAAGTCGGTGAAAGACACTTATCTCTTATGACAAGTCACCAACTGTGTGCAGGACTCAGACATTCCACTCATTCATAGACTTTGTTGCTCATAATATTTCAACGACAGGTCACCCCCGAGTTGGGCTTAAACTCCACATGAAAAAGGGTTCATATCGCCAGGCTATGGTCTGATATTCAGCAAAATACTTGGTCCAAGGTGTCGACTGTTGCAACTAGCCTACAATACCTCATTCCCCACATGCCTATCCCACCCCAAGAAGTGTTCCCCTTCTCTACTCAACAATCCTTTGGTTGCCCCACTTCCCTTATGGGGCTTCAACAACAAGACGAACTGGAAGTCTCAGATCCCTATATCTAATGCCCAGCGCACCAGGGAACAATTCCCAACAAAATCTCACCTAGAGAGAGTGCTCACAAGAATAACAACCTGTCGCTTCAACTATAAACAATCCTTCCCAACCATAGGGTTAAGCAATGACAATAAGTTATATCAAAATGCATATTCCTTCGTAGAGGAAATCCGTCTGAACCATCACTGAATGAGTGATTCTCCCCCGAATTACACTAAGGCATGCAATATATATTGCATGCCTTCAAATCAACATGTGTCACCTTTAGGACTAGCTTTAGCCACTTGGTGACTCGTTCCCTTCCCTCGAGAACTTAGGATAAATACATATCCATAAATTAAACTTCCATAAATATTAATAAAATATCCCCTTGACTTAAGCTTCCCCTTTTTCCTTTTCTGTGGATTTTAGCCCATGTCTCTTTTTCGTCTGAGTTGAGTATGTGCGCAGTGATGTGATTATATTAACAATATTGAGGGTGATTACATTTAAAATACATACGCACTGTCCTTTTGCAACCAATCTCACTATCCTTAAAATACACACATATATACAAAGTCTCTTTGGCCTCAAAACTGCGTGCTTAATCCTATGTGCGTAAAACTCTTAGATGTGCGCACTCTTTCTTTGGTGAACCATCCTCACACACTTACACAAGTGCGTGCTACACTATAAAATGTGTGTGTTCTTTCTTTGATGCACAATTCTCGCGCAATCACCAACTATGGAATGTACGCACAAAACTGAATCCAATACTTGATACCAACAACTCATCACATTTACATTTGAGTTAGGCATAGGGGTATTACACCCCAATCCAGGGATCCTCACCTATCCAAAACTTACAACCATTTCCTATATTCCATGCAATCCACTTCTCTACCAGTGGAGACACCTCTACAGAAGCTTTTCAAACAATGGAAAAACAATTTATGTCCTTCTTTCTCTTTTAGAACCAATTTTCCATATTCCCCCCTTCTACATATTTCGATTTCATGGCCTTCCCCCACAAAGCTTCAATATAGACTAACCTCCAAAGATTTTTGGCCACCAATGTTTTGCTAAAAATACATATGTTCTTCATCCCCCACCTCCCGAACGTTTTTGGATGTGCTAATTGTGACCATTTGAACAATGGAATATATTCTATACCACACTTGCATGTCCATAAAAAATGAAGCATTTCTTATGTATTTTGGTCAGTATTCATTTTGGGACTTTTGCAATGGAAATCCATTAAACTAGAATACTTTTGAGAATTGCTTTGATAATGACCATCTTGCCACCTCTGGAGAGCCATCTATATACCCATACTGATATACAAGCCTTGATTTTCCTATACAACCATATCCAATCTTCAAAACAGTACTTTTTTGGTTTTAAATTGAATCCTATGTACTTAAAACCGAGTTCTAAATATGCACATGGGAATGGAATTATTTCCCTGAACCACGTTAAGTCCTCCTCTGAAATACAATTACGCATTAACCAGGACTTTATTACGTTTAATTCCATACTTGTTACCTTGCAACATAGATCCAATATATCACTAAGATTATTTAACTCCTGAGTTGACCCTTCATCGAAAAGAAGTATATTATCCATGAACAGAAGGTGTGTGAGAATCACCATCGAAGATACTTGAATTCCCTTTATATCTCCTTTTCTTCTTGCCTCCTTTATCATCATACTTAAACCTTCGGCTACCAACAAGAAAATAAATAGAGATAAGGAGCATCATTGTCACAAACCTCTTGTATCCCTAAAGAATCATGATGGTGAACCATTGATTAACACAACAAAAGATACAGATTCCACACATCCCATGATCCAATTAACTGATTAAACCTTCATACCCATCTATAGTAACAACAATCTTAAGTATGTCCAATTCACCTTGTCATAGGATTTTTCTAAGTCAATTTTAAGAACAACCCTTGGATTCTTTGAGCCTAACATGGAATGAATTCCTTATTCTGCAATTGGCATGACATCATGAATTTGTCTATTATTGAGAAACTCAAATTTCTCCTCTGAGACAATACTTGATAGAATTCATTCCGATCTATTAGAAATGGTTTTGGAAATCACTTTATATATTAAATTGCACAAGGAGATAGGTCTAAAATCTTCGAAGGTATTAGCATATTTTTTTTTAGGGATCAAGGAAATAAACGTGGAGTTAAGTGCTCCCAAAATTTTCCTAGAGTCCATCAACTATTGCATGAACTTTACCAATTCATCCATAAGGAGGTTAGAGAAACCCAAGAAGAATTCTGCTATTAGTCCATGTGGCCTTGGGATTTTCCCTTTCTTAAGGAATTTAATATTGAGAGAATCTCTTCGCTAGTAACGTCTACTTCCAAAACCTTATTCATATCCTCATCATTAAGAATGGGAACCAAGTCCAAAATTTTCATTATTTCTCCAATGTTGCAGACCCTCGGTTCCTTGAATATATTTTTAAAGTGAATTCTTCTTGCCTTGGCATTTTCTACGGAAGTTTTCATCATTATCCCCTCTCTATCTTTGATTTCCTAGATTGTCTAGATCTTTTTATGATATTTTATGAAATTGTGGGAAACATTCATTTTATTGTCTCCTTCCACGATCCATGTTGCTCTACTTTTTAACCTCCATCTCACTTCATCTTTTTCTAGCAGCTCCTTTCTTTTTATTTCCAATTCTTTCATATCGTTCAGTTCATCCTCTAAAAATGTATTAGCNAGAACTTAGGATAAATACATATCCATAAATTAAACTTCCATAAATATTAATAAAATATCCCCTTGACTTAAGCTTCCCCTTTTTCCTTTTCTGTGGATTTTAGCCCATGTCTCTTTTTCGTCTGAGTTGAGTATGTGCGCAGTGATGTGATTATATTAACAATATTGAGGGTGATTACATTTAAAATACATACGCACTGTCCTTTTGCAACCAATCTCACTATCCTTAAAATACACACATATATACAAAGTCTCTTTGGCCTCAAAACTGCGTGCTTAATCCTATGTGCGTAAAACTCTTAGATGTGCGCACTCTTTCTTTGGTGAACCATCCTCACACACTTACACAAGTGCGTGCTACACTATAAAATGTGTGTGTTCTTTCTTTGATGCACAATTCTCGCGCAATCACCAACTATGGAATGTACGCACAAAACTGAATCCAATACTTGATACCAACAACTCATCACATTTACATTTGAGTTAGGCATAGGGGTATTACACCCCAATCCAGGGATCCTCACCTATCCAAAACTTACAACCATTTCCTATATTCCATGCAATCCACTTCTCTACCAGTGGAGACACCTCTACAGAAGCTTTTCAAACAATGGAAAAACAATTTATGTCCTTCTTTCTCTTTTAGAACCAATTTTCCATATTCCCCCCTTCTACATATTTCGATTTCATGGCCTTCCCCCACAAAGCTTCAATATAGACTAACCTCCAAAGATTTTTGGCCACCAATGTTTTGCTAAAAATACATATGTTCTTCATCCCCCACCTCCCGAACGTTTTTGGATGTGCTAATTGTGACCATTTGAACAATGGAATATATTCTATACCACACTTGCATGTCCATAAAAAATGAAGCATTTCTTATGTATTTTGGTCAGTATTCATTTTGGGACTTTTGCAATGGAAATCCATTAAACTAGAATACTTTTGAGAATTGCTTTGATAATGACCATCTTGCCACCTCTGGAGAGCCATCTATATACCCATACTGATATACAAGCCTTGATTTTCCTATACAACCATATCCAATCTTCAAAACAGTACTTTTTTGGTTTTAAATTGAATCCTATGTACTTAAAACCGAGTTCTAAATATGCACATGGGAATGGAATTATTTCCCTGAACCACGTTAAGTCCTCCTCTGAAATACAATTACGCATTAACCAGGACTTTATTACGTTTAATTCCATACTTGTTACCTTGCAACATAGATCCAATATATCACTAAGATTATTTAACTCCTGAGTTGACCCTTCATCGAAAAGAAGTATATTATCCATGAACAGAAGGTGTGTGAGAATCACCATCGAAGATACTTGAATTCCCTTTATATCTCCTTTTCTTCTTGCCTCCTTTATCATCATACTTAAACCTTCGGCTACCAACAAGAAAATAAATAGAGATAAGGAGCATCATTGTCACAAACCTCTTGTATCCCTAAAGAATCATGATGGTGAACCATTGATTAACACAACAAAAGATACAGATTCCACACATCCCATGATCCAATTAACTGATTAAACCTTCATACCCATCTATAGTAACAACAATCTTAAGTATGTCCAATTCACCTTGTCATAGGATTTTTCTAAGTCAATTTTAAGAACAACCCTTGGATTCTTTGAGCCTAACATGGAATGAATTCCTTATTCTGCAATTGGCATGACATCATGAATTTGTCTATTATTGAGAAACTCAAATTTCTCCTCTGAGACAATACTTGATAGAATTCATTCCGATCTATTAGAAATGGTTTTGGAAATCACTTTATATATTAAATTGCACAAGGAGATAGGTCTAAAATCTTCGAAGGTATTAGCATATTTTTTTTTAGGGATCAAGGAAATAAACGTGGAGTTAAGTGCTCCCAAAATTTTCCTAGAGTCCATCAACTATTGCATGAACTTTACCAATTCATCCATAAGGAGGTTAGAGAAACCCAAGAAGAATTCTGCTATTAGTCCATGTGGCCTTGGGATTTTCCCTTTCTTAAGGAATTTAATATTGAGAGAATCTCTTCGCTAGTAACGTCTACTTCCAAAACCTTATTCATATCCTCATCATTAAGAATGGGAACCAAGTCCAAAATTTTCATTATTTCTCCAATGTTGCAGACCCTCGGTTCCTTGAATATATTTTTAAAGTGAATTCTTCTTGCCTTGGCATTTTCTACGGAAGTTTTCATCATTATCCCCTCTCTATCTTTGATTTCCTAGATTGTCTAGATCTTTTTATGATATTTTATGAAATTGTGGGAAACATTCATTTTATTGTCTCCTTCCACGATCCATGTTGCTCTACTTTTTAACCTCCATCTCACTTCATCTTTTTCTAGCAGCTCCTTTCTTTTTATTTCCAATTCTTTCATATCGTTCAGTTCATCCTCTAAAAATGTATTAGCTACATTAGTATCAAAAGGATGATGGATTTTGTCCTCAATATCCTTTAGATCTGCTTGAGACTTACTCATGTTCTTCGAGGACCACTCTTTCATAACTCTTTTAACCTTTGATGACCCCCTTCGACTCCTATTCCATCCTTTTTCTTATCCTTAGATTTTAGTTCATAACCAAGCCTTGAAAATATAGATTATTCCTTCTCCTCATTATCTCGGAGCCCACAGGTCGATCTACTTGGGAAACTAGACAACGTATGTCTTCCTTCCCTTGATTTCCTTCCTTCCTATTAACTTCCTCGACCTCAATAATAGTTGTGGCTTCTACCCTCAAATCCCTTAGTTCGATAGTTTCCTTAGTCTCCAAAACCTATTTTTCAACAACACCGTAATCCAAGAGGATTCTATCTAGAGACGAAGCACCCAACTCTTGTTCTGGATCGAATTTTGGGAGTTCTTGACACTTGGGCTCCACTAGGTCCACAACAAACAATGGAAAGGTTTCATTTGTTCAAATAGAGTAGGATCTTGACTTGCTTGGGGAGTGTGAGGTCACATCTAGTGCACAACTTGGCTTCGTTGAAACCATCAGCTCCTTTGGGAGTTCAAGCTATGAGGATCTCATTGGAAATTGTCCCAAAGCAAGCTTCTCCAAATCATCGTTAACTAGGGATTCATCCTTTGCCTTTTTATGCCAGACTTTGGAAACCCTAGTAGTTTTAGAGACATGCAACTGGCAAGGGTTCATGACATACAAAGGGTTTGCATTGTCTTATCTATAGGTTCCTTTGTGGAGGGTGAGCTACACCTTGTCCTCAAATGCATTTTTTTCCAAGCCCATTTATTTCCATTTTCATCTTCATAACTCTTTCTTTTATTTTTCTTCATGTTTCAAGGAATCAGTTGGGGGCCATTGTCTTGGCTTGGTGTCTAGGTATGACAGTGTCACTCACAAATACCTTGCGGAAATGAGAAAGTTGACTTGTGATGAGACCCTCTTTCCCTTATTTATGCAACTAAGAGCCATTGCCCTATCTTGGTGACCAGATAATGGTAATTTCATACCGCTAAATACTTATGATCATGATAAGTTGTCTCATGATGAGACCTCCTATCCACCAAATAACACCTTGAGTATTCATTATGATTTATTTTGTGGGTCCCCTATTCTTACATAGAAGTGTTTCATTTCTTTCTTGGGGATCCCTAGGCGAAGCATATCAAAGGTTTCATGATTGGTTCTTATCTTTTTCCAACTGATTTTACCCTCTGGGCCTTTATCCCCTTCTTCCCATGAGGAAATGTACAATCCCCTCTTGGGTCAATACACCCAAAGATCCTGAAAGGCTAGGGATATGGAGGGAAAAGGTATAGAAAGTGACAATTATGGTAGGGAACGGACGATGTCTTTTCAAGGAACCACCTAGTAGCAACCTATTCCCAAGGGAAACTGACTTACTAGGACACAATGACACCCCCCTCAGGTTTAAATAAGGCAAAGAGCATAAATTCCAAGAAAATGTTCTGAAATAAAGAAAGATCATTTGCAACATGTTCAAATTCTTTAAATATCACAGTGATACGTACCATGATACATGGACTCATTACCTCATGGAGAAAGATCCACTTCCTTGTGGGAACTAGGTCGATGTGGTGGATGTTATTGTTGGTGATGTGTAGGATGTATCAATTAAAAGAAGGGCCCCTCTAGGGTTATGCTCTTTCCATCTAGCTCTCGGCACTCCATGTCTACAACCTGTGGGCCTCGAGACATGATCTCCTTAGATACCCCTAGGTTGGGGGTAACATATGGCTCCTACTCGAGGACATGTGCTCATTGTAGAGCACATGAGAACCTCGACATCTCTGGTATGACCTATGCCTACTAAATATCAACAAAAGATATTAGTAACATCTAGGGTGGTGATATCACCCTTTGTTCGTATATGATATCATAAAACCAAAATAAAAAACAAAACTCTAATCTAACATATGGTCATGAGAATATATATACAAATGGAGTAAAGAAAATATGTAAATGCAATTATAACTATACTAGAATGATATGCATGGTATATACAATGGATGCAAATGGATACCTACCTATACTTACATGCTAATTGAATGTTATGTATAATCATATAACTAGTGAAACTATCCTAGGAATATATCATAATACTTGCCTTTGTGCTTCATCATAAACCAGAACAATGACAAGTTAAGCACAAAAATAACATGAGTTATAACATTTGTCATATCATAGGAAATCTTAAAATCTAACCCATGGACATGGGAGGGAGGGAGAAAATCATGCCAAGTAACCACTCCATAAAAGCGCTCAATCCATCTCTGAAAAGGCTAGTGAAAGTTCAAAGACTCGAGAGGCTAACTCAAAGAGTTCGAAGGTTGAATACCTTGGGCCTCATCACTCCCTGAGGTCTGAGAAGGGACGAACAAGAAACTAGAGGATGATTGACAACTTCCCAGGGGAAGTTTGAAAGACTGAGATATACAACATCTTCTTAGATCATTTAACATACCCCTGAATTCTATAAGAATTTTTTTCCCTAGAGAGAACTTGAGACAAGGGACATGTTTCCAAACTACATCCTTAGTGACATAGTGATATAAAGGAAATGAGGGGAGCTATAAAACCTCATCATAGGTATCNTCATTTAACATACCCCTGAATTCTATAAGAATTTTTTTCCCTAGAGAGAACTTGAGACAAGGGACATGTTTCCAAACTACATCCTTAGTGACATAGTGATATAAAGGAAATGAGGGGAGCTATAAAACCTCATCATAGGTATCCTGCTTCACGCAAACCATGTGATCCTCACCCTTATCAAAATCTGAGCACAACGAATATTCCTAGGACTGACTGGAAATAATCATGAGGACATTGCATTAATTCATCCTTGGGTGTTTGCAATATATATGTAACTATATCATCTCCTTTTTTCCAAATTTCAAAGTCAGTTGCAATTTCATATGATAGTTGTAAAGGAACCAATTGAAAATATCCTTCCATATCATAAATAGGATCCCCATCATAACCAACCACATCCCATTTATCTCTTCCTACATGTATTAACTCATCAATATTATAAATCATTTCATTACCTTTATCATAACACGATGGGTTTAGTATATCCAAGGAGTCCTCTAACACTTCTTCATTTTCCAAATCACAAAATAAAGCATTATCAAAATCTTGGAAAGGGAAACAACTTATTGTATTTACTTATTCTTTTGTAGGAGTGATTAAGGCTTGGATGACTTCATCAAATGGAAGAGTAGATATCAGTAATTTTTCCTCATGGCTCACCTCTTCACCTTCATCACAATATGAAGGATCTGGCTCGTCCAAGGATTCCTTCACTTCTTCACCGTCTAAATCATAGAAGAGGGCATCATCAAAAACCTGAAATGGAAAATGATTGACCTCATTCTCTTCTTCTTGTGTAGGAAGAATAGGATCTTGGATGGATTCATTGAAGGGAGGGGCACTCATCAACACTTCATCCTCATGATTGACATCTTCAATCTCTTTTTTTTCAACCAAATCCTTGTCATCTTTGGTAGAATTATGAGTAAATTTTTTATCTTCCTTATGGGATTGGTAACCCTCATCAGGAACCTTCTCTTCAAGATCTTGTTTGGAGATTGGTTCCCAACATTCATTAAAAATTTTAATGAAGATGTTAATGGAAGCTACATTTTCTAGGCTAAGAATATCTGGGGTATCCTCAGGGTTATCAACCTTGACTTTTGGAGTGGAGAAATGTTCATTCCTGGTGGAGGAAATACTTACTTCGATTTTTGTAGCCACGTCATAGGCTTCTTGGATTATCCTTGGGCCCTTTTCATTGAGGAGGAATCCTAGTTTCTCTGAGAATGCCCTAGTATAGAGTAAGATGAGGTATTCCTTTGCTGGGTGAGACCCTTCAAGGATTCATTGTAACAACCTCTTGAATCTAGTATGGAAATCCCCAATGGTCTTGCTCTCAGTATTTTTATGCCACTGAGTTCACTTAACAATAAGTACACACGCTCTTTGACACTCCATCTTTTAAGGAAGACCTATTCTATTTGATCCATAGATGTGATTTTGGCATCAAGGAGACTATCATACCATACTCTAGCATCATCATGGAGAGTGGCAGAGAATAGTTTCATTTTTATATCTTCAGCATCATCATTGATAGGGTGGAGCTGAAAGAAGGCCCAAAAATTAGTCATGTGTTCTTCGGCACTATCCACATCACAACCAGTGAATCTTGGGAGCCAATTTTCATATCTTGGAGGCAGTCATCGGGGGTAACCTGAAATTTTACTCATATCCAAAGGTTTGAAATTACTCGGGTCCCATTGAGAATCCATAGTTGGATTTTCCATTACTGGAGTCGCCAGATAATCCTTCTAGGGATTATCAAATGGAAAAGAGGGAATCACCCTCAGTGGAGTTGCCAGGTAAGCTTGTAAAGTAAGAAGGCTTTGAGGAAAAAAGCTTACCAAAAATGTGTTGTTTGAGGAAATTGACTTGAGGTTCCCCAAAAACGGCGCCAAAAATGTTATCGCGCAATCTGTACTTCCCCCAAATTCTAAGGTAGGTAAGGGAGATTAGCGTAACAATGGGATTATCTATCACTGTCACCTTAATAGGAAATCCCTTTCTTTTAGGAGTAAGGAAGAAACTACTCCAAGGGAGGCGCCCCTAGTGACCTAAAGGGATGGGTAAGCTAAGGAT
>SNQJ01S0017250.1:46539-59437 GCA_010110895.2 Picea sitchensis
CCTGCGAGACATTTAATTCGAGGCCAGCGAGCCACTTTTGGTTCTCTGGGCCAGTGAAGTCCAAATACGGTATTGATTCTCGGTGGAAGTTAACGCCACCTTTCCAGGTGCCTTCTACCGCCATCATGGTCTCTTTTTCAGCACATCCCCTCTCAGCAGTCCTGCAATATAAATTCATAATGTTATTTACATTCATCGACCTTTTCCACAAGGTCCATTCACATCACCTATTCACATTTCTGAGTTTTCCACAGTTTTGGCCAGTCCAGTTATTTTTACAAACTGGGGGAAACAGGGTGTTACATGCTATCAACGATGAGGAGTGTGTCAAAGTAAGCTAGTAACAAAGCTCCTCAATCTCCCTTTCCTTGTCTTCAACGAACTTAAGAGCAAGTTCCATATCCATGAACAGTTGCAAGTAATCAGATTTCATATATTCTAGTGCTTATTTGATGATGCATAATTGAGCACTGGTGATCCCATCTGCAACTCCTTTTTGTCTGTCCTCCATCTAATATTTCCACATAAGATCTTCAATAAATTTATGAGTACCATATTCCATTGTCAACACATACACAATTTGCTCCTCCTTGACCAATAATTGGTCCTCCAAACCCTATTGAGGTACAATCACTCCCTCCTCATCATCATACCATAAATGAGATATGGTGTTGAATCCTCATCATGTGTAGGTGTCGTCATGCTTAAACTACCTTCATCATAAGTAGCATGTATAGTGAAAGATGTTGGATCCCCAACATCGGATGATTGGAACATATGGTCATCATCAAGTGTTTAATCCTCATATTTTTTTATTCATCAAATGTATACCCATCCAACACGCTAGTGTCACCGGTCTCATTGGTTAATTTTGATGATGTCTCATAGGCTATTGGTTGGTCTTCCTCTATGCACACATTCTCCTCGTGGCTAGATGCATGCTCCTCCACATGTTGTTTAGGATAGTTTGACTTCTACCATGTGCATTTAAAAGAGGTCTTGATCTGATATATAAGCTCCTTCCCACTCTTGATGTCCATATAATCCTATAATGACAGAGAAGCTCGGATCTCCTCACCGAACTTCTCATACTCGTCACAGTAGGGTGTGCGCTCTGCACATAACGACCACAATATTGGGTACTTTAAAAATGATGTTAGTTCCTTCCGATATTTTTCTATGTATTCCTTATTGGTATTCATCTTTTCTTATCCACTATATGCAAAAAATCGGATTTCCTTCCCACTATTTCCCCTCACTGTAAATCGCACGACTTTTTCCAAAAAAACCCTGAAAATTTGTCGAAATTAAAATGTTGATAACTTTACTTTATCGACTCATTTTTGGCCGATTATTTTTTTTAAATTGGGTATTTTTCCAAGAGGAATTCAAATATCCATCTTTTTTTTCTGAATTTTTCTCATAAAGTTTCATATCTGAACCTAACGTCTGTCGCCCTCTTTTTTCCCCAAAAAATATCTGCAAAAAGACCCTCAAAAAAATTTCCCTTCTTTGGCCAAGGAAAGTGTTATGATGCAATCACAGGCTAGCAAAATCACCAGCGCTGATACCACTATAATATCCCCAATATAATGGGTTGGTATATTATGTCCTTCTATTCAATAAATGTTCTTAATGCTCTAATCTAGTTGACAAATTTTCACAAATAGTTTGCATGTATTCTACTAATAGAAATTGTGTCAAACATATTGCATGTAATACAAATACACCATAAATAGAAGGGACAATAGATGGTATTTTATTATGAATGAAGATCCGAATAAAATGATCCAAAGGTTGTTATGACAGCTGCAATACATCAATGGAAAACACATAATACAAGCCAAAAGCCTGGAATCATGTCGTGTCCCCCTCAACATATGAGATCCAACCCTCCAAGTGCCACCACCTCTCCAAGCATATCACTATAAACCAAAACTAAAAACAAACCCAAGATGAAGCTCCAATGAATATCTTGGATGGATACTCCTCCTTGTCTAGCTAGGGTGGATATTGTACCACCAAAACAAAACCAACAATTGAAGGGTTTTGATAAACCCTAACAAAACAACGGCTCCAAGAGCACCATACAAGAGATCAATAAAATCATCATACCAAAGTGAGGCTATATCCCTCCTTTTATCCTTTTTCTATGCCTTCTAGAAATTTTGCCTTTTTGACCAAATCAAATGTAACTTCTAGAATTTCCCCTTTTTTACTTAATCAAATATAACCCTTATTTTCCCTCCAATTTTCACTTTAAGAGTAACTTATTAATATAAAGTTATTTTACTTCCCTAATGTCACTTTAAAAACATAACATATCCTAACTAAGTGACATTAAATGACCCCCCTTTTTAACTTTTTCCTCCATTGACAAGCCACAGAAGTCCCTTCTAATATAAACCAGGGGAGCCCAAAAATGGGGACATGAAAAATGAATATTGCAAATAGAAAACACATAGCCTGAAACTATACATTAGATCCTACCCATTCACATGAGCATTCATATATGTAAATTACATTCTAACATATAGAACAAGCATTCATCCATGGCAGGGCTCATGATAGGAAGTACCAATTTGGATCTCATTATTTTCATTAATCAACCACAAATAAACATTCAGATATATAATGGGCCATAGCCTTCTCAAAGACTCATTGAAACTCGAATTAAAGACCAAAAACTCATATCTAGATCCAATTTCTCTCTCATATGGCATTACATTAGTAAGACTGTATCATTAACAACTGAACCAAAACGACATCAACCAACATAGACAACAATAACAATATCCAACCCCCCCAATAGGTTCATGTGCATTCATTTTATCTCTTCATAAGCATGACAAGTATAGCAACTCTGCCAGCTCACTAACAACCTCAAGCATGACAAATTGGTTGGTTACAAAATGGCTACTAATTATTACAACTAATCTTTGATGATTGGATATGTACGTGTGATTATTTACAAGTCCTTGTGTGGTACTAGAGTTGGTGTGTGCATTGCAAAATGGTTGGCGCATGTGCAATAGGGACTAGTTGGCACACATTGAATATTGACGATGACACGGTACAAAACTTGTGGCACCCATAAACATCAAAATACAAAACTTGTGGCTCTAGCATGCATGGTCTTTCCAAAACTATGGTGTTGAATGTTATCACTCCAGGAGTCTCTTTAGGTTGTCGATCAAGAGAGCCTGGTAACTTAATCAGAATGCTCAATAATGATTGGAAAATGGATCAAAGATGAATAACACACACACCCATTCCTTTAGTCAAGGAAATTTGAACATATCTAGACAAAATAAGGCCTTCAAAAGCTATTGATCAGATGGTTTATATAATTCAGGTGGATGGAGAAAGCTAACTATGTCAATAGCATTACATATATTGAAAACACGTGTAAAAGGTCGAATATAACCAGCAAAAAACTTATGATTCTTTGTTTACTAATGTAGAGATAATATTGCAGACATCAATCATTAAATAAACGAAGAACTAGACATAAGATTCAACTCACAAGTACATAATAAGAAATATAGGCAGAGGTCTGAACAATATCAATGAAAGAGGCTTATCATTTCAGAATATATATCAAGGTTTTTACAACAAAATAGTACATAAGAGTCTTCAATATCTAACCACAGTCACGAAGAGTGCTCTCCCCACCTTTTACACTGTAGAAATGATTGTCTTTATAGTCTTACAATTTTTAACTGAGATCCTTTAAAGAGGGATCGAATATCCACAAAAAAATACTGTGATCTAATCTATTACATATTCTTAGGATCTAGATCCTATTATCATGGAGTCAAATCCATATCATAAGCTAGGTCTTCGACAGCTCCACATGCTTGTTGGAGGATGACAAACATCTTCTAGAATATTCAATTGCCACATGAGCTTCCTTGAGGCTGTAGGAGTCTTCTTTAAAGCTTTACCCACCACCCGAGCTATGAGTCATCTGCTTTAAMACTGGAGGTAAGGTCAAAGTTGACCAAATATTCCACCTACAAGAGTTTGCAGCATACTCTGTATAAAATTGTTGTTTAGTGCTGCCAACTCTTTATACAGTATATTCTTCAAATGTTGCCTCGAATTTCTGGAAAAYTATCTCATCCCTTGAAGTTTGAWTGTTATTTTGTCCTGTTCATTTTTCTGAGAATATCCTATTAGCCCTCTTGTCTTTTTTCTTGATTAGCAATACAGAGGGATCCGGGAGGGCATTTGGAGGAATAAATCTGTATTATTTTGTAAGAAATCCACAGTTACAGTAGTGCACCTCTGAACAAGAGATCGGCCTATAATAATCTCCAACAGGAATACATGTTCATGAATTGTTTATGCTGGTAAAATTTCCTTTTCCAAAAACAATCGGAAATGAGTATAAACTGCAATATTGTACATAGGGATTTGTACCTTTCCTTGGCCACTTTAAAGCTGGTGTTTGTTTCTTGAGAATGATGGAAAAGGTGCACCTTCTTGTGGACAAGAAATCACAAGCAAGTCAAACATTCCAACCATTTGAAAAATAAGAAGCCACATCAATAGTTTGTAACAGTGCATATGGAAGGTGAGAGAGAGAATTCATCTGAGAAATATAATCCATTCTTGTCAACCATCTCTACAATTATTGTCCCTGATAGTATTCTTCCTTCTCATTTGCCTATTTCATATTGCTTCAAATTGCATGAATGCCCAAGCTTTGAAAAACTGATCTTCTGTCAAAGTATTGCAATTTGAATGTTTGGCTTGATTCATTCTTCGAACAGCCTTCATAAAATGCACCAAGGTCTTGCACAATATACATCACCTTCCAATAAATAACAAGTTGTCTATCTGCCTTACTCATCCTGTTTTCTTTCTCTGTAAAAACTCCTTGTTTAGTTAAGTTGAAGAGGTCCAATGGAAAATGGACCAAATGCACCTGCACACTTGAAAACTTGTATCATCAACATATGAAATCTGATTAAGTATTGAAGACCCATAAGATGTATTGTCCGATTTTCAGAGGTAGTTTCAAGTATACGAACATGTGACTTATAGAATGAGGTGAAGAAGGGTGCCAAGTTTCTGTAGGATGCCCCAGGGAAAATATTTAGTAAATTATCAAGCAGAGGAGACTCGACTATATAACCAATAAGAATCCATGAATAAAAAGCATGGAGTGTAGCCAAAGTTGCCCTCTTATTTTTCCAAACAAAACTCAATAGTGATTATCCCGAAGAAACTTTGCAGCCCCACGACTTGAGAAGATACACAGCAGCAAGTAATGGTCTAGTTTTGAGATTTCCATGGTATCTCGATTCCCACGAGCTAATACAGGGTCTCTGGCCATCAATCATAACCCAGTAATAAAGGTATTATATTACCTTCGTGTCCATGGCCTTCTTACACCAAGACGCAATCCCAGAGCCTCAGGACGGACCGGAATCCCTGTCAACAACTACCTTTTCCTCAATGAGATGCCCAAACTTATGAAAAGCATCTTCTAAAGTCCTGTCAGATGTGCTCCACGACATGCCTCCAATGAAACAACGATATTCGGGGGCATCTGACATGGCTCAAAAGTTTTGCAGAAAATCCTAATCTGGAGCGAACGAACTCGATTTATGGCTCGCAATCAGATTTGATCTCAAAACCCCGTTAGTGAAGAAATTGCACTGCAAATGCCTGCTCAGCATGCTTCTGGGTTCTCCGCAATGAGAACCCCGGATCACTTTTAACCCTACGCCTTTCCCAAATGAAATGAAATGATGTGAAATTTTTGGCCACCTCACGCAACTTGGCACGGGACTTGAATTTAGGCTCAACTTCTTCTTTTTTCACCTGTGATCACTGATTGAATGGGTGGATACGATATGAACTTTCCATCGCATCAAACTGAGACAGCTTATGCTATGTTTTTGACAAATAAAACATCTGTCGAAATAAGGTAGGTATGGAAAAACGGTTTTAGATTTTCGACAGAACAAGACTAAATTTATTCATTATCCCATATCCCACATGCATCAGTGAATTAGAAAATTACATGGTTATAAGCGCCAATGCTAACATAAATTATCGATGAGAGATGCAATAGGAAAGGCTCGCTGCTTGCGCTGGACTTGTGTAAGTTTAAATGTGTGAACTTGTTGATCGACTTGGAGTTTGGCATGTTAAATGTGTGAACTTGTTGATCGACTTGGAGTTTGGCATGTTAAATGTGTGAACTTGTTGGTTGACTTGGAGTTTGGCATGTTTTAGAATGATATTTGTTTGATGTAGGTATAAGGATGGATTAGAATTAGTGATTAAACACTCGTGCGTACACACCACGGATTTTTGATAAAGAGAAAAATATATTTGTCTATTTTTTATTAAAAAGAAAAGAATATTTTTTTATTTATTTTGATCATAAGAAAACTATCAAAATAAAAGATTTATGAAAACTAACCAAAAAGTTATTTTTTTTATTATGGCAGATGATAGGGTTTCGAGGCAAAAAAATTGTTGAATAAAACTCATCAAGATTTAATGAGGATTTCAGAATTTATGACCTAGGCAAATGACTAAAATTCATTGACAATTTTAGCACAAATTTGCTAAAGGGGTTTTAAAATTTTGATGAAAATTTTGAGCGCTAACATCTAGCTCCAACTGGGATGGAGACCTCTCTGTGAGGCTCCAAGAACTTAGTAGACCGTGTGCCTTTACCATTGGGCTATGGAGTCATATGGCTTGTTCAACTGATCCCCTGAAAACCTACAGCTTGCTCTGCTTATTCATTGAAAACTGAAAACAATATACCTGCTCGTATGGCGAGCTTATTCTCCTGCCTACTTCTACTTCTAATCAGTAGAAGCAAACTGATCAAGTAAAATTGAATCTCCAATGCAGCCAAGTAAGAAAATGATTTACTGATAACATCCTTCATCTTGACCCGAAAAATAAAGGAATCCATAGCATACAGAAATGCAATTTGAAAAGATGAAAGAAACAACCTTCATCTGACAAAAATGTTTTGACATCTATGTTGCTCATAGATTCCAAATAATTAGCAATAGGATCATCAAAATCACAAAGGAATACCTCTTCATGTTGTTGTTCCAACTGAAAACTGAAATGTTGTTGCTGGTTGGCTTCACTGATCTCAATGTTAAATGTAGACTGCTTAAAATTTGTTGCAGATCCAAAACTGTCACATGTTGATATATCAATCTACTCATTATCTTTTAAGTTTTCAAAGGGAACAATCTGAACTTCATGACAACCTAAGATAGTAGATACATTTGATATAATGTCAAAAGTATATACACTATGGTTATCACTCTATAGATCACCAATCTCTCGGCCATAATGAGAAGTGTCCTCTACTGCAGCATACTCTTCATGACTATCTAATTCTTTACTCAACAAATTGAATTCATGACAACACTCTGGATAGAGAAAGTTAGCTGAAAGTTTTTCTTTGCAAAACGAATGAAAGGCAGCATGAAAATCTGTCAAAGAGCCGATACTTGCAATAGGAAGAGATCGGTACCAATCACGAGCAATCCCCTCTAATGAATACCCGAAGAGCTTAATTTGAACATCCTCGTGCACAATTTGCAACCGATGAATGAAATCATGAAAATCCAGCAAATGTTCAGCTGGTATTTCCCAATCTTCTCCTCAAAATCCGGGAAGGCTACCTTCCCATTCATCTCTACTAGGTGCTGGATTAGGGAAACCAACTATCTTTGAAAAATCACAGAAAGCATACCTCTTAGCTAAGATCTTGTCCATTTCATACCAGTGGAGTCGTCAACAGATTTCTAAACAATGGAGTCGCCATTGAATTCGTCCTTCATGGAGTCGCTAGATATATGTTTACAACCAATATGATGTCCAATCTTTGTCTATCATCAAAGATTGGAACTATGTTGTCTCCCAGGGAAGCCTTCTTCTTTCTTCTCTCCCCGACAACGGCGCCAATTTGTTATCACTCCAGGAATCTCTTTAGGTTGCATATCAAGAGAGCCTGGTAACTTAATCAGAATGCTCAATAATGTATGGAAAATGGATCAAAGATGAATAACTCACACACTCATTCCTTCACTAAAGGAAATTTGAACATATCTAGACAAAATAAGGCCTTCAAAAGGTATTGATCAGATGGTTTATATAATTCAAGTGGATGGAGAATGCTAACTATGTCAACAGCATTACATATATTGAAAACACATGTAAAAGGTCGAATATAACCAACAAAAGACTTGTGATTTTTTGTTTACTAATGCAAAGATAATATGACAGTCATCAATCATTAAATAAACGAAGAACTAAACATAAGATTCAATTCACAAGTACAAAATAAGAAGGATAGGTAGAGGTCTGAACAATATCAATGAAAGAGACTTATCATTCCAGAATATATATCGAGGTTTTTACAACAAAAGAGTACATAAGAGTCTTCAATCTCGAACCACAGTCAGGAAGACTGCTCTCCCAACCTTTTACATTGTAGAAATGATTGGCTTTATAGTCTTACAATGTTTAACTGAGATCCTCTAAAGAGGGATCGAATAGCTACAAAAACTATTGTGATCTAATCTACTACATATTCTTAGGATCTAGATCCTATTATCATGGAGTCAAATCCATATCATAAGCTAGGTATTTGACAGCTCCACATTCTTGTTGGAGGATGACAAACATATTCTAGAATCTTCAATTGTCACATGAGCTTCCTTGAGGCTATAGGAGTCTTCTTTTAAGCTTTACCCACCACCCGGGCTATGAGTCATCTGCTTTAACGCTGAAGATAAGGTCAAAGTTGACCAAATATGCCACCTATGGGAGTTTGCAGCATACTCTGTATAAAATTGTTGTTTAGTGCTGCCAACTCTTTATACAGTCTATTCTTCAAATGTTGCCTCGAATTTCTAGAAAACTATCTCATCCCTTGAAGTTTGAATGCTATTATGTCCTATTCATTTTTCTGAGAATATCCTATTAGCCCTCTTGTCTTTTTTCTTGATTAGCAATACAGAGGGAATTTGGAGGAATAAATGTGTATTATTTTGTAAGAAATCCATAGTTACAGTAGTGCACCTCCGAACAAGAGATTAGCCTATAATAATCTCCAACAGGACTGCATGTTCATGAATTATTTATATTGGTAAAATTTCCTATTTCAAAAACAACAGGAAATGAGTATAAACTGCAATATTGTACATAGGGAGTTATGCCTTTCCTTGGCCACTTTAAAGATGGTGGTTGTTTCTTCAGAATGATGGCAAAGGTGCACTTTATTGTGGACAAGAAACCATAAGCAAGTCAAACATTCCAACCATTTGAAAAATAAGAAGCCACATCAATAGTTTGTAACAATGCATATGGAAGGTGAGAGAGAGAATTCATCTGAGAAATATAATCCATTCTTTTAAACCATCTCTACAATTATTGTCCCCGATAATCTTCTTCTTTCTCATTTTCCTCTGTCATATTGCTTCAAAGTGCATGAATACCCAAGCTTTGAAAAATTGCAATTCGAATGTTTGGCTTGATTCATTCTTCGAACAGCCTTCATAAAATGCAACAGGGTCTTGCACAATATACATAACCTTCCAATCAATAACAAGTTGTCTATCTGCCTTACTCATCCTGTTTTCTTTCTCTGTAAAAACTCCTTGTTTAGTTAAGTTGAAGAGTTCCAATGGAAAATGGACCAAATGCACTTGCACACTTGAAAACTTGTATCATCAACATATGAAATCTGATTAAGTATTGAAGACCCATAAGAGGTATTGCCCGATTTTCATAGGTAGTTTCAAGTATGCGAACATGTGACTTATAGAATGAGGTGAAGAAGGATGCCAAGTTTTTGTAGGATGCCCCGGGGAAAAGATTTAGTGAAGTATCAAGCAGAGGAGACTCAACTATATAACCAAGAAGAATCCATGAATAAAAAGCATGGAGTGTAGCCAATGTTTCCCTCTTATTTTGCCAAACAAAACTCAATAGTAATGATCCCGAAGAAACTTTGCAGCCCCACGACTTGAGAAGATACACAGCAGCAAGTAATGGTATAGTTTTGAGCTTTCCATGGTATCCTGATTCCCACAAGCTAATACAGGGTCTCTGGCCATCAATCATAACCCAGTAATAAAGGTATTATATTACCCCCGTGTCCATGGCCTTCTTACACCAAGACGCAATCACAGAGCCTCAGGATCGACCGGTATCCTTGTCAACAACTACCTTTGCCTCAATGAGATGCCCAAACTTATGAAAAGCATCTTCTAAAGTCTTGTCTGATGTGCTCCACAACATGCCTCCAATGAAACAACGATATTCGGGGGCATCCGACATGGCTCAAAATTCTTGCAGAAAATCCTAATCTGGAGCGAACGAACTCGATTTATGGCTCGCAGTCAGATTCGATCTCAAAACCCCGTTAGTGAAGAAACTGCACTGCAAATTCCTGCTCAGCATGCTTCTCGGTTCTCCGCAATGAGAACCCCGGATCACTTCTAACCATACGCCTTTCCCAAAAGAAATGAAATGATGTGAAATTTTTGGCCACCTCACGCAACTTGGCACGAGACTTGAATTTAGGCTCAACTTCTTCTTTTTTCACCTATGATCACTGGTTGAATGGGTGGATATGATATGAACTTGTCATCGCATCAAATTGAGATTACATGGTTATAAGTGCCAGTGCTAACATAAATATTCGATGACACATGGAATAGAGAAGGCTCGCACTTGCACTGGGTTTGTGTTGGTTAATGTGTGAATTTGTTGATCGACATGTGGACTTGGAGTTTGGCATAGTTTAGAATGATATGTAATTTAGGTATAAGGATGGCTTAGGATTAGTGATTAACACTCATGCGCAAACACACACCTTCGATCAATATGTCATCAATGTCGAGCACTCTTGAAATTCCAATGGTCATTTTCCTCCTACCTCAATTACACGGCAAGGACGTAGTCATTTCCCCCCTACCTCAATTACACCACCGAGTCATAGTAGGTACAAGCAATTCAAACACACCTCACTCGGCTCTCATGTAAACAAATTTCACGTGAGATTTATCTTGTGGAAACCTTAATCCATCTTTCGATCGAGCCCTAATCCACTTTCAGTTGTTATAAATAATTCGATATTAAAGATTCTTGTTATGAAGGCTAAAAAAATGTGAAGCGGGTAAGGCTCCTCTTTTTTTAAGGCGGAAAAAGGAAGAAAGGTTACTGGCAAGGACGTAGTCATTTCCCCCCTACCTCAATTACACCACCGAGTCATAGTAGGTACAAGCAATTCAAACACACCTCACTCGGCTCTCATGTAAACAAACTTCACGTGCAGGTGTTGCAGCAGATGCAACTTGTGAAAACCATAATCCGCCATCCAGGAGATTTATCTTGTGGAAACCCTAATCCATCTTTCGATCGAGCCCTAATCCACCTTCGGTTGTTATAAGTAATTCGATATTGAATCCACCAATTACACCAAAGTGTTTTCTTTTTCCGAGCGAGTATTGATATTCATATGCAAGGTTAAATAATCGTGAAATAATTTGGGTATGACATTTAAGATTCTAAGTTACCCAAGGTTGCCACGGAGAAGAGAAGATTGTTTGAAGGGAAACTTCTTCAGAACAGAAAAACCCTCCATTTTAATTAAAACATTTTAAGTACACAAAAATTCTAATTTATATTTATTTTTTCTTCCTCTTATTGATTAAGAGATTTTTTTATTTTTTTTTAATTAAAACGGTTATAATTTTTTATTGATTAGATATCAATTGGGCCGAGGCCTAAACAACCATCATTACAATGAATCAATTGTTCGCTTTTCTGAGATACGACATATCTCTTTCTTTCATTGCCAAGGGTTGAGGTATTCCCAAAGCTATGGGATAGAAGTCCATGTAGGTGCTTCCTCATTTTTGTTGAATGTTCCTTGAGACAAGAGACAACCTATATTTGCCTTTTCATCTGCTTCCATATTCGATCCTCGCAGAATGTGGTAGAAGTGGGAGTTGGAGAATTCTTGCAGCACATACCTCAGTCTTTGCAGAGTCTTGTTGAGCGTTGGGTTGCTGAAGTGGTCTTCCGAGTTTATTGTTTTTATCAAAAAATTTGAATCCCCAAAAACTTGAATTTCTTTAATGCCATTTTCCAGCGCTATCTGGCAGGCTTTTTTAATAGCCCAAGGATTTCATCCTAATTATTAGTTCTTCGACCTAAACCCCAGCTGAAGCTATATTTTCTTTGGCCATCGGAGGAGTAAATCACTCCACCTGCTCCTGATTTCCTTGGGTTTCCTTTGGAGGTGTCATCGAAAAATATCGTTGCTTTGCCTTGCTTCCTCCACCATGCTTGAAATATTGCATCTGTTTCTCTTAAACACCAACCTGGAGTGCTTTGAGGACAAGCAGTGATCTTTTTCCTGTCTTGGATTATAATAGCTCCTAGCTAGTTCTTTTCTTCGGGGAGGAGAGAGCTTTCATTCTTGAGAGGGTGATATGTCATTGTTTCTAGGAGGAGTGCTTTTGCTTTAATGGCCACCATCAAAGGAGAATGTAGAACACTGTTGAATATCTTATCATTTCTGGCCAGCCAAATTTTCCAACATAAATATTTGGGTATGGCCTGCTAGATTCTATGCCATATTGATTTTCTTTGTATCGCTTGAGGATATCTCACCTTCCAAGAGGAAAAAAGGGTTGTAAATGTGGTCTGCGATGGAGCTATGACATTGAGACCGTTAAGGGTGATCTTCCAAGCTTCTTGAGCAAATGGGCAGTCCACAAACAAATGGTCCATAGTTTCAATAGCGCTATAGCACAGGGGGCATCTGTGGGGTCCAGCGACACCTCTTTTTATCAAGTTTTCTCCTGTTAGCGCTTTCTTATGCATT
>SNQJ01S0017250.1:59445-83175 GCA_010110895.2 Picea sitchensis
AAAAAAAAAAAAAAAAAAAGTTTACTTTTGGAAGACCAATCGGGTCCCATACCTGCTTCCAGAGTGATGCTGATTTGATCGTTGCTTGGAGTGATTGGAGAGAGTTGTAACCCTGAGATGCAGTGTAATTCACATTCTTTCCCCATCCCCATTTTTCAGACGAGAGTGGGTGGACAGGAGCTAAATCCGTCAACGAATTTATGAGAAGAGACTTTTGATTTTGTAGATGCATTGGGATTTCAGGGAATACCCAAGACGACCAATTACCTGTGGCATCCTAAGAGGAGATGTCTGCTAACTTTATGAAATCGCGCTAAGTAAGCCACTCGAGGATTTCTTTTATTTCTTCAGAATTTTCAAGCGGGGGATGGCCTATGATGTTGTCTCTCCATATCAGTGCTTTTTTCCATTCCCAGGGATTAGGTACAGGTGGTTTTGGAAGAAGTCTAGCACGAGACGACAGAGGTTCCAGATCAGCGTTCCTTTGATGGTGTTTTCTACCTATAGATTTCTCAGTGATTCCCCTTGGAGGTATTTTCTCCTTAAGATTTGGCTTACTGGGTGTCTGGAATTTGAGTAGAGTTTCCAGATAATTTTGCCACCTAAAGCTATGTTGGCATGACCAAAATCTCTAATTTGTAAACCTCCTTCATTGATTAGGTGTTTGACAGTTTCCCAATTAACAAGATGAAATTTCTTTTGATTTCCCTTTCCTCCTTGCCACAGAAAGTCTGGATCAGATTGTAAACCTGTATCAGGATCGCCTTTGGAGCCAAAAGGAAGGATGCCTGGTAGACTGGCAAGGAAGAGAGGACCGATTTTATAAGAGTAAGTTTTCTTGCAGTTGTGAGCCACTGTCCTCCCCAAGATACTATTTTGGACTTGATTTTGCTTATTATTTATGTCCACAACGATGATTTATTGGATCCCAGAGTTAAGGGAAGTCTGAGGTATTTTATTTTTTCCCATGAGGCATAGCCCGAGAATCCTAGGAAGTGGGCAATTCGTTGGATAGTTTGTTGGTCGACGTTCCACCCATACAATGCACTTTTATTTTTGTTGATGAGCACTCCGGAGATTATGCACAAACTTTGAAGGATATTACTGAAGGTTTGTGCTATCCTTGTGGAGGCTCCACCCAGCAAGAGGGAGTCATCTGCAAATAAGGCGTGATTGATTGGTTCTAAGACTTTCACCAGCCTAATGCCTAGGATAGTTTCAAATTTATTTTCAACAGTTATCTTTCTTCTTAGTGAATCTGCCATTAATATGTACAAGAAAGGAGAGAGGGGGCAACCTTGCCGAAGGTCCCTCGAGTCTTGAAGAAAATTAGTTGGGCTGCCATTGACTGGCGGGGCTATCCAAGGATTCTCGGTGCAAGATTTAATTAAGTTAACAAATTCTGAATTGAAACCAAAGGAAAGAAGGACTTTGTAAAGGAATGAGAGTTTTACCCGGTCGAAAGCGTTTGCCATATGAAGTTTTATGAGCATCCCTTTCTCCTTGCGTTGATGGATAGAATGCATTGCTTCTTGCACCTGTATTACATTGTCCAGAATGTGTCTCCCTTTAACAAAACCACTTTGAGTGGGGGAGATGAGCTTGCCATTAGCTTTGAGAGGATTTTGTAAGAAGTGTTACACGGTGAGATAGGCATGAATCTGTTGAAGGCGCCTGGATTTGCTTCTTTGGGGATTAAAGCTAGAAATGTGGAATTAATGTTGCCTCCAACTTTGGCGTTTTGTTGGAATGCTTTTATCATTCTTATCAAATAAATCTTGATTATTTCCCAACAATTTCTATAGAAATTGATTGAAAATCCATCTGGCCCTGGGGCTTTGTCAGGCTCCATAGACCAAATAACATTGCAGATTTCTTCCTCTATAAAAGGCTTCATGAGGGCAGAGTTTTCTTCCTTACTCACCAGAGAGGGGATGTGTGAGACAAATTATGTGGTAGCCTCATCGCAACCAGCTCCATCTTCTTTATAAAGATTCTGAAAATGAATTTATGCTGCCTCTTTAATATGCGCTAAACCTTTGCAAATCGACCCATCTGCAGAGGCAATTTAAGAAATATGGTTTCTAGATATTCGATATTGCCGGTGGAAGAAAGAGGTATTGTGATCTCCAACTCTTAGCCACAAGATATGAGATTTAAGCCTCCAATACTCTTCTTCTTGACGGAAAGCATTAAAGGAATTGAATTGGGCAGTTTGTTCCTTCTCTAAATCTTGATTGGTAATATCTGTGTTCTCCATTTCCATTTGCAGGTCTGTTAAATGATGAACCATCTCTCTTATGTGACTTGAGGGGGTGTTATTTGGATTTTTAATCCATTCTTTTAAGGCATGCTTCGTTGCCTTTATTTTTTATTCCCACACATAGCTGGGAGACCCTGTTACTGGAGTGGACCAAGCCAAGTTAACAGTTTCCAAGAAGCCTTCCTTTTCTGTCCAAAGTGGGCTATATCGGAAAGGTATTGGGCCCAAGTTTTCATCCTCTTCCAGTTGAAGGAGAATGGGCTTGTGATCAGATGTCAATTTAGGGAGGATTTTGGATGATATTATTCTCTTTTCCAACAGGAGCGAGCTTTGGACTAGAAAACGATCCAAATGAGCTGAGATGTGATCCGCTCCAACTCTGTTACTTTTCAAAGTATAGAGACCTTTCATGGGCTTGAAGTGCAGTAGATCCCACTGGTGAGCTATCTCCTCAACAAAAGGTAGCATTTGGTCCCTACCACTATTTCCCCCTCTCTTTTCTTTTGGTTCAAAAACTAAGTTGAGGTCTCCAGCTAAAATGATGTTCGAATAGAGTTGGTTTTCTAAAAAATATGATAGAGTTTGCCAACATTCTTTCTTTTCAGCATAAAGGACAGGAACATAAAGATTGAAGAGTGAGAAGGTAATCTTACTTGAGTAGTGCTGGAGTTTGGTGAAAATCCAAAGTTGAGTCTCGAAGGAGCTTTCAACATGGAACTTGTCCTCTGACCATAGCGTTGCGAGACCGCCTGAGGAGCCCCTTGCGCTCATGGATTTCCTTTCATTTTTCTTCCATTTCAGTTTGTTGATTTCTAAGAGGGTTTCCCCTTTTATTTTTGTCTCTTGGAGTATGAGGATTTCAGGAGATTCATTTTTCAAGAGGTCTTTGACTGCTTCGACTTTCGATGGGTTCCCCAAACCTCTATAGTTCCAAGAGACTAAACGCATTATTTACTGGGGTTGGGGTGGTTGAGGCCTCCTTTGGGGGGGCTGGTTCTGCTATTTCTCCCAATGGAAATTTCAATAGTGGTTTGGCTTCCTTGCATTTTTTGCCTCTTCGCTTCTTCTTCTAAGGATTCCTTATGAGATTTCCTTCCTGCTCTTTTCATGGGTCTCTTCAAATTTTCTTCCTCCGAGGATCAAGAATTTTCATGTGGTTTTTTTTTGTCATTTATGCATATGAGGGTGGGGAGGAGGTTCCCAATGGAGAACCATACTGGGATGCCTCTGCATTGACTTTCTCATTTTCAAGGCGGAAGATCCTCTGCTCTGCTTCCTCTACCGTTGGAGCTGGAGTTTTTGGCGCTGAGTTGAGAATTTCAAATGGGTTTTTAGAAGCTTTTGATTTTGAATGGGTTGTACTCCCTTCCCCTTGGACCTTTTCTAAGTTGGGAGTATCTTTCCCCAATGGCACCCCTTTCCGTTTGATTCTACTATTTTTCTTTGGAGGGCCTACTTTCTGAACCAGTGTCCATTGTTCTCCTGTCGGATTCTCCCCGCCTTCCTCAACCTTCTTTTTGCAATGTCGTGCAAAGTGTCTGTATCCGTGACAATGTCTGCATTTAAATGGGAGTTGTTCATAGTCCAGTTCCTGGATATGAGACCAGTCTGCAACCTTTAATTGAATGGATTTCGGGAGCCCAACTTCGAGGTCTACCTCGACGCATATTCTTGCATAGGAGTATTGGTCCTTCCTCTCTGCTCTGTCAATATATTTCTTAAGGGAGTTACCAATGGATTCAAGAGACTTCAAGTTCCAGCGGTGCAAAGGCAGATGGGGGAGGCGCACCCAGACTGGTACTGTCGACGACACATCTTGCGTCGGGTCAAAATTAGGTGTCCATTTGTTCAGGTACAGACCCTGGGGACCCATAAAATATGGTTTGTTCCTAAAGATTAGACTTCTATCTTCTGCATTGTCAAAAACGAATGCGAAGAATCCCCTTCCTACAATATGATTTATGATACCTTCAGTAACTAAAGGACGCCAGTTCCTTTGTACCCATGTTTCCACTGCTTTGGGGGATAGCCAAAGGCCATTGAACTGTCCAATGAGTCCCCGATCGGCTAAGTTTAAGGCAGATCTGCAAGGTTCTTCAACTGGAAGGTCAACTGAAGGGATGTTGTCCAGTTTTTTAACATTTTTTTGTTGTATTCCTGTCACTAGGCATTCGGCGTTGGTCGCTACCAGCTTCCTGAAGGATGTAATCTCAAGGGGAAGGGGGGGAGGGGCCTCTGAGCCCCCTCCTGAGGCCATGGTTGCGAAGGCTAGCTCCTGAAACAAAGAGCACACCGAGGCGTGTGACCTAGCCTCACCACGCGCGCATTGCAATTAGGGCGCCATTAGATTTAACTTTCAGAGTATTGATTAAAAGATTCTAATTATATGCAAACTTCACTAATTATAATATTCTTCCCCCAAGCAATTTATCAATCAATCATATGTTCTATTCTCTAATTTAATCTCTTTGTTTTGTCATTAGATTAACAATTTTGAAATTAATCTTTCCACTATTTAAAAGTCATTCATACTTTCAAATAAGAGAGTCAAATCGAGCTTTTATATATATATATAGAGTCAAATCGAAGCTTTTATATATATATATATATATATATATATATATAAAAGTCATTTGGTTCTAACTTGTGTTCGATATTAATCCAATGAGAAAGTTTGATTAGCAATTAAGAATATTGGGTAGCAATACGTTGTATTTGTAAAAATATTTGGTAATGATCATTAAATTAAATTTATAAGACTTTTTCTTGATATTTATTTTATAATTATTATTTATTTGTATTAATTTTTTTAATATTAAAAATTAAAAATAAGAGTTTTAATGTGCATTGAGTTCACGATAAAAGATGACATTGATAAGACAACTATTTATAGTATTTGTTTTTATTAACAATTGAAAAAAAAATTATTAACAATTAAAATTTAAAAAAAAAAGTTAAATGAATTTAGTTTGGGTTTTAATTCTTGAAAAGTGATATATAAACTCTATGATCATGTAGACTCATTATGATAAGTGAGAAGGGTAGATAATTATTATAATATTTTTCATTTTAATAAATTATTTCTCATAATTAAAAAAACAATTATACAAAAATTATTATCATATTTTATTTTGGGATTCTAATAAATTACAATTTTTCATTTTTTATAGTAAAAAATACAATTATACAAAAATTATTACCATAGTTTAGTGAAAGTTGGAGTGGACACCTTAGAGTACTTAAATAAAGAGTTGGATGGGCACCTCATAATACACAAATTTAAGATACCATTATGACATTGTTAGTTTCCTCATTAATTACTATGCAGAGCATTATGAAATCACCTCGACAATATAAATATTGGTTTAATTTTTAACAAATTTTACATAAAAGACAACAAACAATAGTATTAATTGAGAAAATGTAAATAATTCTTTGAATAGAAACATCACCTTGATTATGGCTAGTGAAATAGACGAAAATGGATATGGATTATATGGTATGTTAATTGTTCCAAAGTTTTACATATCAACTTTTAGAGATATCTTGTACATGCAATATGGATTATTTGGTATGTTCATTGTTCCAAAGTTTTACATATCAACTTTTAGAGATATCTTGTACATGCTCTTAGAGATATCTTGTACATGTAATATGGATTATATAGTATGTTCATTGTTTCAAAGTTTTACATATCAATTCTTAGAGATATCTTGTACATGTTCTTAGAGATATCTTGTACATGCTAATTTTTTTTTAAAGGTGTGATATTTAGGGAATGAGATTTGAAAAAAAGTTTACTTGTTATTGATTTCTACTTATAGTGAAAATATTTTTAAATAGAAACATCACCTTAATAGTATGAAAAACACCTTAATAGTATGAAAATCACCTTAATAATATGAAAATGGGCATTACCATTAGATGGCATGTTCATGTTATTTTCATTATTCTAAGGTTGACATATTGATTGTATTTAATACATGCTATGTTTTTTAAGATGTGATGTTTAAGACTTTTGACAATGGATGACAATGAGATTTGAAATCTCCTTTAATTGCTACTATTTTTATTAATTTTTTTTAAAGGTGTGATATTTAAAGGGTGAGATTTGAAATTTTTTTAATTATTTATTGATTTCTACTTATAGTGAAAATATTTTTAAATAGAAACATCACCTTAATAATATGAAAATTACCTTAATAATATGAAAATGGGCATTACCATTAGATGGCATGTTCATGTTATTTTCATTATTCTAAGGTTGACATATTGATTGTATTTAATACATGCTATGTTTTTTAAGATGTGATGTTTAAGACTTTTGACAATTGATGACAATGAGATTTGAAATCTCCTTTAATTGCTACTAATTTTATTTATTTTGTTATGTTTGTAATTGATTGTGTTGTGTTTTATTATTTATTTTTTGGGGACTAACATTTACTCAAACATGTTGCATGTTTTCAAATGTCATTATATATTATATAAATTTGTGTCTTTAATTATATGTTAATAAAAAATAACATGGATATGCTTTTAATTTTAAAGTGGTTATTCAAATTTCAACTTTTAAAACTAATGTAAATTCATCTTAATTTTGATTATGTTAAATATTAAAATGGATAAAATTATATGTATATAAGATGTGAGATTAAAGTAGATCTATACTAGTGTGTCATCCTAAGAATTATTAGTAAAATATTTTTTTTTTTTTTTTTATTTTTTATCTTTATTATATTATGCCACATTTTAAATTAGTTTAAAAATCTTACCTACCCATGGACTTCATATATCTCTTCCATCCAAACTACATAACACTCTTCGTTTTTTTCTATACAATGAATTTTTATATTAATCCATATTGAAATTTTCATTTAAGAGTAGACCTCTTCTAGGTACAGCCTCTCCAAATTGGTTTAGAATGCCACTCACATGGAATCAAAACACAATGTTGTTTTGTGTTTTGGGGGCTACTGCCCTTTTTCTTTTATTGCTCAGTCTTACAAATGGACTCAAGCTCGTAACACACAAATTGGAACTTCATCTTCCACCATTTCAATGTCATAACTCATCAAGTTATTCCCCTTTTCCTTAATGACACATAATAAAACATAAAAATCACTCAATCTTTGAATTCTCTTCAATATTTAAATTACATTAAAGTCATTCAATATTTAAATTGTAATATTTTTATGTAATTTAAATGTGAAAGATTATTTAGGTTGATGATACTTTGATTAAATATTATGTTATATAAATGTTTTTTATGTTTATGTTTTAATGTTTACATTCATTTTTCCTTGTTATAAAAATTTAGTGGTTTCAATTAATTTAACTTTGTGTTATTTAAATGTTTTTGTTGTTTATGATTTAATTTTTGTGTTTTTGATATTTTTTGTCATAAAAAGAAATTTAGTGATTTCAATTAATTTAACTTTGTGTTATTTATGATTTACATTTATTTTTGATTTTTATTTATTTTTAAAGAATAGTCTTATTTATTTTTAAAGATCTAATTTTCTTATTTAAATAATAAATATTGTAATTTTGGGAAATATTTTATTTTTATTTTGTGTGTATAGGATTTAACTTAATTTGTGTATTTTCTTTTTCCCTTACGTTTAGAGAATTGTGTGATTTTATTTAGTTTAAAGATTAATATTTATCTTATTTAGATTAATCTATTTAATTTATATTCTTCATTATTTAAATATTAAATATTTTTTGTTGTTTTGGACTTTAAATTTTGTATTTTTTATTAGGAGATTTAGTGATCTTATTTAGTATATTTGATAAATTAGAGTATATTTGACTATTTATGTATGTTATCCATTTCCTAAGCGTTTTTGCCCACTACATAACATATTCTACTAGAGAGAGAGCTATATTCTACTAGAGGGAGAGTTATGTCTCTATTTGTGATCAAAACTCTTTCTTTATGAGTGAGTAGTTTGAATTAGGGTTCACTCGCACCTTTCAACTATAGGTAGGAGCTAGATTTCAACTATATCATATCTCCACATGGATGTTGCTCGACTTGCACATGAACAAGTTCATAGACATAAGTTCTCTCTTTCACCGAAGGGAGGATCATTTACCCTCTCTTAAATGAAAATATGCTTTATTATGCTTCACATGTTGTTTAGCATTCTATCAAATAACTCCATTAAGTAAAATTAAATTTCACTAATTGCTCTTTTGTTCGTACAAAATCATTAATGGCCTCCTCCTTTAAGGAGAATGAAATTGATGACCTCCTTTAAGGATAATGAAATTTGTGGATTAAAACTTTTAAAAAAAAATATTGGGTTTTGTCAATAATATATAGTAGGGAACCTATTACATTTAGATGATTTCCTCTAGCAATCAGTTCCATGTGGTTATTATCTTGATTATTTATAACGTGGAATTACACAAAAGACTTTTCAATCTTTATTATTTATATTTCTTTGGTAGACATCTATTATAGTTTCACCAATTTTGGGGGTTTGTACCATTTGTAGTTTTTTGGGTTTTCCCATTCAAAATATCTTTTTCTATCACATTGTGCACTTGTCAAATATCCTTATGTTTTACTTTAATGTTTTTTCTCTCTTTAGTGGAAGTGATTAAAAACATGCCAATGGGCCTACGCTACAAGCACTGGAACTCATCCTCATCCCTTACAAACTCATGTATTTTCACATGCCTTAACTCAAAAATGACTCGACAAACACATAGAGTAGAGGCTTTTGGTTAGCTCGGTAATAACTTCGGGGAGTTGGCTATGTAGAAATATTGCATAAAATATTCAAGTATTTTATGCCCTAGCTCCTTCGTGATTCCCCTTTGCTTGTAAGGTTTCGTAGTGTTAAGTCATCCATTGTGGTTCAATTCTCGCTATGGTCCATCCCATTGGAATGGAACATTGTTATACAAATGGTCAAGGCCATGAGAAATTCCTTCAAAATTCAGTGGAAAAGATACCCATCAAGGAATGGCATCTAATATGTAAGAAGTTTGTATTATGTGGTGCAACCTTATAGGGTATATTTCTAGGGATCACATTAAATATATGATTGGTTCACTAATAAGTGTACATAATGTTAATCCATTCACAATGGTTTCATTCTTGCTATGATTTTTTCTATTGAATAGCATGTTGTGCTATAAAGCACCGCTTGTATGTGTAAGTCTTGGACAAGTTTGGTAGAATAAATATCCCTTGAAACATGGCATTTAGGATGAAAAAAGTTTTTATTATGTATTGAATCCACATATGGTGTGTTTCTCAGAATATCTTCCAATATAAATTTGTTGGGAAGTTTGTTAGGTACTCAAGCCCATAGGGTGTGCTTCTAGGAATCACTTCCAATATAAATTTGTTGGGAAGTTTTTGTTAGGTACTCAAGCCCATAGGGTGTGCTTCTAGGAATCACTTCCAATATAGATTTAGTGCACTAGTATGATGATGGGGTGTCATATCATTTATCATGGTTATATTCTCACAATGATTTGTCAATTTGAGTGGCACATTGCTATGTAAAGGTTGACACCAGATGTAAGTCCTCGACAAATTTGGTGGAATAAATACCCCTTGAAATATGGCATCTAAGATGAAGAAAGTATGTATTATTTGGTACAGTGTCATAAGATGTGTTTAAAAGAATCACTTTCATTATAGTTTTGCTTCATTGGTAGTGTTAATCCATCATGATTCCATTCCCATAAATTTGATCAAAATAATACCCCATCAACTAAGAGTTCACATCATTGGCTAAGAATATATCCATAATCAAATCTCTTCTAGGAATCACTTCCAATATAGATCCGGTGCACTATTAAGGTTACAGAGTTTCAAATCATTTATCATGGTTATGATTATCATGAATGAAAGGTTGTACAATTCAAAAAAGAGGAAGCCATGAGGCATAAAAACATGAAGAAGAACAAGAGCGTGCAATATTCTTGTTAAGAGATTAGGGATGGTGCTTGGGCATGAGTTAAGGAATAATGACACACATAATTTATTAATCGATGTCAATAGATTTTGGATTGCTTGCAATGAAGATAGAATTTTGTAAATAGTCGGTGTAATTATAAATACAATATTATTCCCTAGTCAACCTAATATCCATACTCCTAATATGCAACCCTACTACCTAAATATTGATACATAGAAACCATACTCCTAATATGCAACCCTACTACCTAAATATTGATACATAGAAACATAGGAAAAATAAAAGTGAGATTAGCAGCAAGGTGATCGACAAGAACTCCAAGATGTATAGAAATCATAGCTTGTCATAGCATTGATTCAAAATTGAGACCTTCATATTTGGAAGTAGATCATTCTCATCATGATTCTACCACTAGCCATCTAGTGTGACCTTCACCCCTATTTTGCACACATGTTGATCCAGGTGGATATTGGTGGCCACCCACCTATTCCAACTAGCTCATCTTGACAGTTTTTAGTTCAACACGTGTCTTTGTAATGATGAAATTTCTTTGTAATTGTGGGTTTTGCACTTCTGGAGCAGCCATGAATCCCTACACAGCATCCAAGTGGATATTGGTTGATGCCCACCTATTCCAACTGGCTTATTTTGGAATTTTTCATGTCAGTACATCTTTATGTACTTCCAGGGCCATTTTGGGGCCCTAAACAGTGTTTTGTTGGCTTGCCACAATCAAATTGTGGATGGATTCAAAGTTTATGGCCTAATGTGTAGTTATCAAAAATACCTTTCCAACAGGTTATCACATGCTTAAAACAGAGGTTGTATGCAAAAGTTATGACCTTGGGAAGTTGAGGTACCAACTTACCCATCGAGGCCCACATAACTTTTGGCGTCTCATCTCCTAGGGTTAGGTTTTTGGATGTCTAGGGTTTTGGCATTCATGAGTAATGTTAAAAAGGCTCTATAGCCTTATTTTAATCATTATGCTCTGACGAATGCGCGTAGCAGCCACATCTCTTCTCAGAGATAGCTACCACCATTCGAGCAAGTTGTTTTCAATTCTGCAGTTTTACAGTTTCAGCCTATTTTCTTTATTCATTAGAAGTTATATTTCACTAGATATCTATTGTTGTTCTCCATATTTGTGTGTTATTGTATTCAATCTGTTATTCATTTTGTTCTGCTCATAAATCTGGATCAGTGGTATCAGAGTGGTCTTCTCTTCATTTTTTTTTTCTTTGTGCATGTCCTCGGCAGAATCTAGGTACAAGAAGTTGGGACTCGAACCAGTCAAACCTTTGCAATATCGGTTGTGCCGAGCCCGAAAACAACTCATGGGGGACAAGAAGAAAGATGATGGAGTAGAAGATCCTTTTAAATTGTTGCTCGAGGAATCCCCTGCATGACAAAGGAACGAAATGATGGACAAATTTGCACAAATCCTTCGGTGGTTGCCCACGAGAGACGCATCTTCATCAGGCAACCACGCAACCCCCTTCAAGGTACAAGTAAATTTTGATATTCCATTATTTTAAGGACTGATAGATGTGGATGTTGTAGATAAATGGTTGAATCTTTTCGAAAGGTATTTTTCGGTCCACAATTTTTTCGATGGGGAAAAGATTAATTTTTCACTCCTCAAGGTCGTCCCCCATGTTAAGGACTAGTAGGATACTTACTCTGAGCAAAGGGCCACAGAGGAATCTAAAATATTTTTGGTCGCCCCCACATGATATTCCTTCAGGGATGTCATTAAATAACAATACTACCCTTTTGGAAGCTACGAGGACCAGTACACAAGATGGACCACGCTGCGTTAGAAAAGGGACTAGACAATACTAGATTTCACCAATATTTTCCATACCTTTCACAACAAATTGGGTATCAAAGATTATGAATGACATCTGGTGCTAAAATATTGTGGTTATATTCATAGATACATTCAAAAAAAAATGGATTTTATGGACATTGCATCATTAGGTACGTCTTATAGATATGTTGTCAAGATCAAGCAAAAATTTAAGCAGAAGAGGCGACAGTTTGGATTTGCAAACTCCTTAGAGCCGAAGCAGGGAAAAGGTGGACCCAATCCACAAAACAAGGGACAGAGAAAATATGGCCACTTTCAGGACAATCGTTCCAACCCGCAATCCAAGAAGGGTAATGAGAATTCGAAGAAGGACACGGGAAAGTGGTGTGAATACCATAAAATCCCTTGGCACAACATTGAAGAATGTCGCTCCAACAATTCATTGGTGGTCAAGCTAAAAGCTTATGATTCAGAGGTAGATTCTGACTCTGAATCAAATCCATAAAGAGGGAAGTGTATTATCGATGTCGAACCCAGTGCCATTGTTGTTACCACCAAATTCCAACCAAGTGAACTAGAAGAACCAGAGGAAGGGGAACACCTCTTTCACATGAATATGTGTGTAAAGGGGGTTGCGCTTCATTTCATTGTCGATAGTGGCAGTCAGAAGAAATTGATCTCAGTAGAGGTCGTCAAGTGGTTGGACCTATCAATGACACCGCACCCGCATCCCTACACCATCGGTTGGCTTCGCCAAGGAAGAGATCTTTGCGTCAGCCAACATTGTCATCTTCCCTACGGCATCAAGGCCTTCAAAGGTGAGGTATTGTGTGATATTTATCCCCTTGAAGTTTGTGATGTTCTTTTAGGCCAGCCATATTTGTGAAAGCAACATGTTGTGTATGAGTCTATACCCCGCAATGTTATTATTACTTTAGGTAGACAATTGTATAGGATACCAGAGGCAGCGTCGCCTACCGCTATTTATTTAATCTCTGCTAAGCAATGCAGTAAGGTCATTTCAAAGAACAGGAAGTTCGTCTTCTTTTTTATCTGTGCTCGCAGTGAGCAGAAGGTCGTTGCCACATCCATGACCTCTAAATAGAGCCTCTCTTTGCAGCAGAAGCAAGTGGATGGGATCGTGGAAGAGTACAAAGACATCTTCTCCTCACCCATCGGGGTACCGACGGACTGCCAAGTCAAGCATCCAATTGATCTAACCCTCGGTGCACCTCTGCCTAATGAACCATTCTATCATTGCTCACTGATGGAAAATGATGAAATCAAGCGCCAGATCCAAGAGCTTCTTCAAAAGGGGCACATACAACCCATATCCTCCCCTTGCGGAAGCCCTATTGTACTGGTGCAGAAGAAATATGGGACCTAGCGGCTCTGCATTGATTACAGACCATTAAACAAAATCACAGTCAAGAACCGGTACCCAATTCCCTTAATTGATGACCTTCTTGACCAACTCAAGGGGGCAAAGTTCTTCAGCAAGATTTACCTAAAGTATGGCTACCACCAGGTTCCCATCGAACCGAATGATGTATGGAATAAATCTTTCAAATCTAAAGAAGGTCTCTTCAAATGGTTGGTCATGCCCTTTGGCTTAACAAATGCACCAGCTGTTAGAAATAAAGGGATGTGATTATTTTTCTATAGACAATATAGCAATATTATCACCCAACCATAAGCACAAAGGCCACCCTCGAGCACCTTAACCTTGATAGACAAAATAATTTTGGTATCAAACCAATAGCCAGACAAGGCTAGCACACCTTTCTCCACGGGTAGCACACCAAGAAAGAATAACCAGAAACCAAGAAGAAAGTCCAAACCATAACCAAGAGAAAGTCAAAACCATAACCAAGAGAAAGTCCAACCAAAAGCCAAAATCCCAATTGCAGCAGCTGCAGTTGCACTCCCTCTCCAAACTTGCGCACCATTAGTCCTTATGTAGTTGTAAGAGTGAGAGTGACAAATGAGCTCTAGCGCCCTCTATTTATATTATTCTATCTCACTTGATTGGGCCGACTTCTCTTTATGGAGGCAAATAACTCAATATTAAATATTCTCTTGATATGACTTATTTCTTAGGGTTATTATCCAACATTTTAGGGTTTCTCTTTCTTCCCGGAATATTCTAGTCTTGTCAAAGGTTACACATGGAGGTGAATACCTCTCGCAGCTACCATAATATCAACACTCCCTCCTAGCTAGGGAGGTATTAAAGGTAATGGTCTTAAGCACAAACATACCATTCAACCAGTAGCATCATCATAGCCACACAGGCTATCTCATGATCACGTAGATCAACTCAAGAGAAACATCATCACTATCAGTATCATCTTATAGCATCAATTGCATCATCTCTTGAATCCATACTCCATCTGAGTAATTTGGCATGATGTTGAATAAGTCACTCACTCCACAGAGTGATACAAGAACTATTCTTCTAATCCGGACATATGTCCTAGAAGAATGATTGTTCCAACAAATGCTAGAAGCCATGTCATGGGCTACAAGGACTATTATTCTAATCTAGACATACGTCCTAGAAGAATCATTGTCCTGGACCATTTTCCCTCTGGCCACTACTGTGAACTTAGGGAAAATGTATGTCATGTACCAATCTCTCCACTCTGGTCACTACTATGAACTCAGGGAGACGAACCATTATTCTAATCCGGACATATGTCCTAGAAGAATAGTTGTCCATGGTACATCAACAATCTTTCAACCTAGACCATTCTCCACGGGGAGAATGTATGTCCACCAGTAATCAATTATGTCTGGACCATTCTCTTCCTGGAGAATGTATGTCCATCAACACACTGACTATCCATCTAGTTGGAAATCATCTCCAACACTAGTGGTGGTCTCCATGGAAATTAGAACAATGGCATCCAATAGAACACAATGGTTTCTATCCATAGTAGTACACAAATACTACCCAGTGGTACACAACCACTCCTAGTAGCACACGGCTACTAACCAATGACACATAGTCACAACCAGTGGAACACATCCACCACAGTAGCATACAGCTAATGTCCAAAGACATACATTCTCCACAGCAATCATATCATCTTATATCAAACTGCATAACAATATCATGATACAAAATGAGTCATCTAGGCCATTCTTCCACTCACATATGTGAGATCTAGAAGAGCATCTGCCCTCAGAAATTAAAACATCAAGAATGGGCTATATGAACTATTATTCCCAAGCATAGAAGAATAAATGTCCCTGAATTTTGATCCTGGGCCATTCCTCCGGCACTAATCATAGTGCAACTTGGAGAGAATGAGTTTTCCCTAGGGAATGCATGTCCCTGATTGTTGAACCTGGACCATTCACCTAACTGGGCCATTCCTCTAGCACTAATCACAGTGAAACCTAGAGAGAATGAGTATGCACTAGGTAATGATTGTCCTGCACCAACCTGCAAAACGAACCATTCTTCGAAACTATGAACTTCAAAAGAAAGTATGCCCGACGAGGCAGACCATTCTACTTCACCATTACTCAGATTGATTGCCAATAAGAATGAATGTCCTATACCATTCCCCCACACTGGCCACAAGAGGAACCATTATCTATGGTACATCAACAATCTATTGGACCATTTTCATTACGAAAATGACTATCCGATCTGGACCATTTTTTGAAGTGAAAAATGCTTTTCATTCAAAAATCTTGGGCCACTTTCCGGAATGGAAGGTGACTGCGCAATCTGGACCATTTTATGAACTAGAAAATGACTTCCCATAAATCAATAACATATCAGTGCTCCCTCCCAACCTAGGAGTAATCTCTTCCTTTTTCAATAAGGAAGTCATCTCCACGAGCCCCAACTTGTCCGTTAAGTACGCAATCTTTTCATCTTTGACAGAGGCTTTACCAAAATATATGTTATCTGCTCATCTGTGGAGATATACTGGAGAACCACTTCTCCCCTCTGGACTTTATCATGGAGAATATAATGCTTGATCTCAATGTGCTTCGACCTATCATAGAACATCGGGTTCTCTGAAAGCTTCACATAGCTCTGATCATCACAATATATCACAATTGAATTCAGCATGTGATTAGACAATCCAGAAACCAAATTACGGATCCACAATGCTTCCGTACAAGCACAACAAACTGTAATATACTATGCTTCTGCAGTGTTGAGTGCAATAGACTTATGTTTCCTGCTAGCCCATAACATCGTGGAAAAGCTTAAACTGAAACATATCCAAGTAGCACTTCTTTTGTCATCTACACTCCCTGCCCAATCTAAATCGATAAATCCATGCAGATGTATATCATAACTCAAATTTCCCAGAATGAAAATATCCAATTGAGTATTCTTCAAATACATTAACTAGCTAATCAATTGTCGATACATAGACGGGTCTACTAGATCAGAGTCTCTAAACTTCTTCATATCTGCCATCATGGGAGTTTTCCATGGATTTGCAATCCATCATACCGGACTTCTAAAGAACCATTTCAATATACTTCCTCTGTCATAGGAAGTTTTCACCACGCTTATGTTGTACATGAGAGGCTCTGTAACAAGTTTGCTTGAACCCATACAAGGTCTTCTTCCATCTGCATACAAGGGTATCTTTCTGGTATACCTCAAAACATTGAGGTTACTCTACATATGCTTCTTCTTCAATTACTCTATTGAGAAGAACATTTTTTACATTCATCTGATGTAAACTCCAACCCATGGATACTACAGGAGATATAATGGCCCGGGTAGAGGTATATCTGGTTACTAAAACAAGTTTTCATTGTAGTCTTCTCCCTCCTACTGGGAGAACCTTCTATCCCTGAGTCTCGCGTTATATCTATCAATGCTTAAGTGTTTTTTTTTTTCAAAATT
The DNA here is from genome assembly GCA_010110895.2 of Picea sitchensis. Classification (NCBI taxonomy): domain Eukaryota; kingdom Viridiplantae; phylum Streptophyta; class Pinopsida; order Pinales; family Pinaceae; genus Picea; species Picea sitchensis. The sequence goes on from SNQJ01S0017250.1 coordinate 76,356, forward strand.
TCTCACATACATTGTTCTTCATCACAACTTCCTTCCATTCCTTTTGCTTGACTGCTTCTAGTGGGTTCAAACCGGTTCAATTGGTTGTTCTGACTTTTATTTATTTCTTGGAATCTTCATGTTTATCTTCAATGTTGGAGTTCATGGAATCTTCTACAGATTACATGCCTTTCTTTCCTGAAGGCTCCAAACTTCTGCCATAGGAACATAAATGTAGATGGACAACCAAGGATATTCAAGGCTTTTTTTCAAAGAAGACTTCTTATAGATTCAAAATGAACATGTGTTTCTTATCATGGTTGATACCTCCAATGAAGAACATGGAAAGATATTTCATGGTATTCACGGAGGCTTCAATGGATCATATCGTTGGGGATTAGCTCCCTCTTAATCCCAGATTCATGTCTAACTGAGAAATATGCATGCTCTTCTTTTGGAATTCTATGATCATCTCCTTCCATCTGAGAGAGTCCATGCTTTCATCTGTTGCATATCTCTTTGCTTTCTACAAAGTGTCATAAGCATGTTTTGGTTTCCTTTTGATTTATGACCTCCTTCGAGTCTGACTCCTCTGAGTCTCTTTAATTTTCTTTTTATCTGTTATGATTGCTTCCCATCTAGAATTTGTTCCATCCTTATAAAATTCTTCTATGGCAGCTTCCGCAAGGATTGTTCATCGAACATATTTCAGAAGGGTACCTACCCAGAACAAGAGCAACAAGAATAAACAAGAATATCTATCTAGAGGAGATGTTAGCTCAACTTGTGAACAAGTACAATAAGCATCTATATCAATAGTATGCATATGCATTTGAGTATTCATTACACCTACAAATAATAGAATCTTTGAAAGACTACTTTCACAATTTGTAATGTAGTAACTATCACCTTTGATATACACAAATTTGAAGCTTAACAATTTAATCAAACCTGGAACCTGAAGCGTTAACTGCTATCGAGGGTGCACTTGTTCTTATGAATACACTGAATCCAATATTACAGCTTGGACAAGATCTCTAGTATTTTCCCTACAAACACACTCATGTTTTGCTAGATGATATAACTTAGATAGCATATACAAGTGCATACCTTTGAAACCTTGTAGCATCATCTAGCTTGTCTTCCAATCTGAAACTAAATACCATCTTGACAAGAAGAGATTAGAAACTCAATGAGAAGATTCAATAATTAGAACAAGATAGAAACTCTAAAATTTCAACTTTGAGCACAAAATCAATTTGACCAGAAGTCAACCTTTGACTTTGACTTCGACTTTGACCAATCAACCTTTGAATTTGACTTCGACTTTGACCAATCAACTTTTGAATTTGACCAATCAAACTTTGACTTTGAATTTGACCAAAGATTCAAACCTGAAGTTTTTGCTTACTGAGAGTACCAAGAGGTGCGTGAGACTAGCATGCACTAGGATTTCAAGGAATTAGGTCAAATGCTTCACCAGAAGTGCCCGAACACAAGGGTTAGGGTTTGTTGCAGCTACATAATTAGAAAACCTAGTTGTAAATGTAATTGGTGCCATAACGAGCTTAACAAATAAATTCCAAATCTATCATCCAATGGTTAGACTGTCTTAAGATAGTGTGGGCCCATAACCTGTTATAAATAAAGGGATGTGCTCATTTTTCCATAGACAATATAACAATATTGTCACCCAACCATAGGAACAAATGCCACCCCCGAGCACCTTAACCTTGACAGACAGAATAATTTTGGTAGCACACCAACAGCCAACCAAGGCTAGTGCACATTTCTCTAAGGGTAGCACACCAAGAAAGAATAAACAGAAACCAAGCAGAGAGTCCAAACCATAACCAAGAGAAAGTTCAACCAAAATCCAAAATCCCAGTTGCAGCAGCTACAACTGCACTACCTCTCCAAACTTGCACACCATTAGTCCTTATGCAGTTATAAGAGTGAGAGTAACAAATGAGCTCTAACATACTCTATTTATACTATTCTATCTCGCTTGACTGGGTCGACTTCTCTTTTTGAAGAATAATAAAGCAATATTAAATATTCTCTTGAGTTGACTTGTTTCCTAGGGTTATTATCTATTGGTTTCTTATCTAGGTTATACCTTTAACATGTTTGACCCAGGTTCAGGTCTATTGGGGATCCAACAAAACCTCTAAAACTATCGTCCCTATTGGTAAACCAGAAGTCAACGCAGTGCACAGAGTGCACTGCGCAATCTCACCTGAGATAGTCTTAATGGGTGATTGCAATACTCAAGTGCTTGTAGTCTAGGATTGAATGGGGATCTGTGAATTGCAAGTTGTGAATCTTATCTAGATATTAAGGCAATATATTGTTGTTCCCAATTATGCATGTAATGTAATCAAATTCATTATCTCATTCATATATCATTCTAACATCTACTCATAGATAGTAAAAGAGATGCAAACATTGAATCACATAACACAGGTTTTACAGTGGTTCACCCCCCCCTGGGCTACGTCCACAAAGATCTGGATCTCTCACTCTTTTATTATGGTTTTTTCATATATGGTGACATGCGCACTACAACTTCGTTCATGCATTCATCAAACACACCCCTCGACCTTCACGAGGCTGACTAGATCACACTAGGCTCCTCAGCCTGTGATCTAACCCTCAATTTCTAGTTACTATTCTCTTTTATAGCTCAACATCTTACAAAAAGGTATCATATTACAATCATGTTACTGACCTTTTACTCTATCTCATGTGAGTAACTCATAACAATCATCAAAGACGTTGAACCCCCCCTAGACCTCCTAGGTGTCTATTTATATCTATTCTTGGCTCATCAGTTGTTACATTCTCTTACCAAAACCCTAACCTAGTTAGGTCTTCTTGCATGTTGGCCTTGCGCGCTTTTCTCCTCTGCATGAGTGTTTTCGTCCGCTACTTTTCCTGCCAGTTGTCTTTATTTCCTTTCTTCTTGCATGCGTTCCTCGCATGATTTTCTGCCAACTGTCTTTCCTCCACGTCATGCCTTTTCCCCAAAATGGGTATGTGCCCAATAGGCCCCCAACACTGACATCGTGACTCGTCTCGAGTCACTACTTGACTTGTTCCACTATCACTGCTTTCTTCCTACTTCGGATACTGCCTACTATAGTGCGTCATACATCTTTGTTATCCATTGGCACTGTTGTTGAGCCTGACTACTCTTGCTGACCATAGCGGTGACCACCTACTCTATGATAGGAGACTGTAGTATCTCTTTGCCTTCGGCTCTAATCTGCTCAATCTTCTTCTTAGTTGCGTAATTCTCCATGACCAGATACTCCACCTTTTCTTGTAGGGGCTCCAACAGCGCCTGTCTTGATGTCTTCTGCACTTGCAATGCTTTCTCTTCCAATTGTAGGGCCTTTAATTTAGTAGTAGTCTTGATATTTTTTGGCAATGCATTGCTTTATGTCGTTGCTTCAACTCCGCCATTGCTGCGTAGATTTTGGTTTCCTTCTCTTACAGTTCTTGGAGGCTGCCATCCTCTAGGAGGTGAGTCCACAACTGCGTGCTCTTTTCTAGTAGCTATGTGACTTCCTGTATGCTTCGGTCGATGCCCTTCGCATCTTTTGTTGGCTCATGTTCTCGATGCGCTCTGACTTATGTAGGAGTAGTGGGTGTGACACACTCCTCTAGATCTTTGATTTTCTCCTTATATTCCTGGATAGTTTGCTCTATCCTACGCAATTTATCTTCTAATGACCTTTCCTCCTCGCTTGTTCTTTCAGGAATTGCTTGAAACAGCATGTGGATTTGCTGCTCCATCTCCTCCATTTTCTGTTGTGCTTTCTCTTTATGTTGCGCTTCAAGGCTAAGGGATTCCTTCATCGAGATATTCTCGGCCTGGGCTACCTGTAGGTTTGTGGAATTCTCTCTTGCTCTGGACTAAATCTCCTGCATGACGCTCACCTGAAGTTTGTACAATGATTTTGTTGGAATCTTGGCCAATGCCACATCCAACATCTCGATGTCTTTGAGGGGTTTCTACATTGTTTCTTCATCAATGAACATCATCTCCGGTGTGATGATGAAATTGGCGCTCGACTGTGCTGCAAACTGCACTATCTCAGGCACTGGCACTGCTTCCTTAGCTTGCATGGGTGTTTGTTTTGGTGTCTATGTTTCCCCAATCCTTAACTGCTCTAGTGCAGTTTTCACCTCTTGCATTTGATCAACGATTGAATCCCTGTGTTTCTCCACATTTTACCATATTTCATCCAGTCTCTCCTCGACTATTTTTTCCACTAACTCCACATCATCCGAGGTTAGTGAGATATGGTTATGTGTATTGTGTGCCTTTGCCTTCTTTCAGCCACCACTGGTGTGCTCCCCTAGCCGCTTCTCCTAGGTAGTTGATAGCTCGGGACTAGTGGGCCTATGGGTATCCCCTGCAGTGGTTGTCCGTTTCTTTGGCCTCAAGAATCTCTTGGGTTCTTGTCCCTTGCTCTTCCTCCTCAAGGATTTTGTGTGTCCCTACGCTTGTTTCTTCTGCCTCAGGGATTTCCTAGGTCCATGCGTATGTCTCTTCCACGCGCACTTCTCCCATTGACTGTATTGGTGGTTGTTTTGTGCACGGTGGAGCATGTGGAGACCCCCTTGGTGGTCTATTCTTTGTGCACGGTTTCTTCTTGGCTAGGGTGCTTCCCCCCTCTTGGCCTTGGACACTTCTCTTTTTGGTTCCTTCCCCATTGGTGTCGTTTTGGTGCGTTGGGGCTAGTCTGCCCTACGTCTGAGGTCGTGTACTTGGTACCGTGGTTGGAATCTTGGGTACCTTCCATTCTTCGGGCCACTCTTGGACCTCTCTTTGGATTTCTTCCTATGTGACGCAGTAGTTGATTTGTATCCATTCCTTGGCTTTGTTGCGCTTATCTTACATCCATAAACTGTAGCGCATTGCCCTGAAGTTGGCAACCTGTCCAAACTCCTGGACAGTCTCTGGTGTAATGTGTCATGTATCTGCAATAAGGTCATGCATCTCTGTGAAGTACCTCCTAAATATGTCTGTGTTCATTTTCTTTCTCTTGGGGTCTGCGTTGCTGCGTAATGAGATGTATCTTATTGTGCCACACTTCCCCAGTCTTTCCATATACTTGTTGTAGACCGGTTATTTCCAACCAATGAGGCCAATGAGGATGAGTAACCACAAGTAGTGGAACTTAGAGCCCCATTCTTGTATGTCCTTGTAATCCTCCAAGAATGAATTCAAGAATTATGGGGCCCATCTCATTGAGATCCACTTTGCACACCAGTCGGTACTTCCTCTTTGCGGCACTTGCGCATTATTTTGCACCCGAGGATTCTGGTAGCAAACCTTGTCGTAGGATCATTGATGTCATTGATATTGATTCCCCTTTTTCCTCGCTTTGCACCATACTTATCCTTGATCTCATCTAAGATGGCCTTGGCTCTTGTTTTGTCCTCCAAATACTGCTCTGGATTTTCCCCATCTGTGGGTAGCCCTGTGATTCCTACAATGAGGTCCATGGTGATAGACACTAGCCTATCCATCCATAAGATTATGCCATGTACACGTGCAAGCAGTTTCTTGATGTAGGCGTTGACATGCTTTCCCCTCCCAAAGTGTGTGACATCTAGTAGGTTCATGATGTATGTGTTGTAGAGCCTAAGGATCCATTGCGCCATCTCGAGCACTGACATGTCAGACGAACCTTCTCCCTTGATCTCCAAATAGTTATGGGACACTAGGTCAAGGAATTTATTGACATCTTCCACATCATCGTCAGAGTATTTGATGGAAGTCACTCCGCCGACCATGTCGTCATCAACTCGCAGTCCACTCAGAATTTTTGGCAACACCAAGGTACCTTCTTCCTGTGGTTATGACCCTTCGTGCACGTTACTCTCAACTTCTCCCTTCCGTTTGGCTTATGGGGATGAGGCTCCCACCTCTAGTAAACCCTCCTGTATTGATCCCTATGCTACCTCCAGTTCATGGCTTTGTGGCGCTAAAGAAATGGCCTATTCAATCTGTCAAGACCCATGTTCCCTCGAAGTGTCGGACTCAGTTCGTTTGGGATCCTCCTCCATCTGCTTGGCCTTCTGCGCAGGGTTTTTCTCCTCCTCCACCATCACCAGTTTTGTTTCATACTATGGTAAGTGGAGTTCATCCACATCCACCATTCTAGGTGTTGCTTGCTCCCTTGCGTCTGTTGCGCAAGTAGTACTGTGTGTGCTCATGTTGGCCCTTCCCGAATCTCCAACTCTGGGTGGTGACATTGCGATGGTGTCTAGGCTTGAAATCTGTGAACTTCATGAATGCTCGGTCAAATTTTTCCTCTATCATTCTTCCGCTCAGCTCTGTGTTCTCTCCTTATAAATTGACACAATGACTAGCTTTTCCCCCCTTTTCCGACTTTATAATGGGACGGCGAAGTGATAATTGTTTCGCACTGACAATTGTCCCTTTTTCACTTTTGGCGGTGTGTCCTACATGTGGTACTTTTGTATGTGTTAACTGTTGTCCTTTGCATCTTGTTTCCGTACTTTTCCCTTTCCATCGCACTAGGGTTTTTACCTCTATGTATAGGCTGTCGCAATTCCAATCATTGATGCCAGTTGTCGCCTGACTCCACAACCGTCATTTCTGAATTGTCGCACTATCCGACCATTGGTCCTTTTTCCATTGCGCTGGGATTTTTTAGTGCACGGAGTCCTTGGCTTATATACCCTTTGCTTCTGGCGCAGTATTCTTATTTCGCTACGTTGACTCAATGACTTTTGTGCACAGACTCTTTTTCCTTTTTGTCACACTGATTTTCTCTCCTGCGTGCGTGGATTTCCATGC
>SNQJ01S0017250.1:106260-116726 GCA_010110895.2 Picea sitchensis
GTAGTCAGGATCTAGATACAAGTCTTTGAGTATGTTTTGTTTATCATTTTGTATAAACGGTATTTACTACCGAACATATATTATTCAGTCTAGAGGTAGTCTTAGATGTTGGTTAAGATATAGTAGGAGGACAAAATTTTGGTTGACAGAATCTCTAGTAGAATTGGAATTTTGTTACAGCTTCTAGAACACTTTTTGTACTTTGTGGTCTCGACCACACCTTTTTAATGAATAAAAATCCACCAGTTCATGTGAAAAAAAAATATTAATATATCATCAAAACGTGAATTAAAATGCAATAACAATCGGTGCTTACTTTATTTGTATACTCTGCAATTTCAATTCATCGATTTGATGATGAAATCCTCTTTTTAAATGGGTTAATGGATAGCGAAAATGAAAATCATTGTTACTTGATAATTTCATATGGTATGTTAACAATATGGAAGAATAATGTAGTACAAAATGAATATAGTTAAATTCCAATTGGTATTCAGTATTTCAATGTTATTGTCATTGTACTTTTTTTGGGTAATTTGCATATTTTGATATAATAACTTATTTTATATACATTGTTTGTAATTTGGTTAGGTAATTTGCATATTTTGATATAAAAACTATTTTACATACATTATTGGATAAGTTGTCATATGCATTTGAATACTGTGTATATTGTTATATATCTATCAATTTCATTTTTTTCCAACTAGGTTGAGCCTAGGCCGAGGCCATCCCTAATGTTGGATGCAAGAACGATATGTCCATGAGTGGGATGTTGTCACCAGGATTGTGCGAGACTCGGTTTAGCCTGGATGCCCCGTGAGATAGTTTAATTCCCCCACAAATGACTCCCACCCTCAACCCCTCCCCGTGAGATTTGAACATGTGACCTGATAGGGACTAAACCCCACACAAACCAATTGGTCTACACCTCATGGGTTAGGTATATATATATATATTCATAATGTCAATTGATAGTTAATAAAATATTGGAAAAATTAAACTATCCATAAAGTAGCATTTAGATGACCTAGAACGTTCCTTTATCATACAGAAAATATATTTGCTTACTTAAAAAAATTGTAATTGTGTACTATAACAATCATTCTTCATAAATACAACCAAAAAAACTCAATTACTAGATTTGTTGACATTCTTTTGATTCCAACCTTGTTGGAAAGAGGTATCCAACTTGGGATACCTCTCCAACTAATGTGTAAATTAACACATAACACATGTATGCATATTCATCTTCCTTTTTTTATTAATATGAATAAAAATCATGGCATTTAATATATATATATATATATATATATATGTTTGGTAAAATGTAAAAATATGTGGAAAATACATGCCGTTGTGTGCAAGTGGAATGTGTCTTTGTATGTTTGGTAAAACATAAAAATATATATCTTGCGGGTGGAATGTGTCTTTGTGGTAATAAGTGAAAAAATCCATCTTAACAATTAATATAAATTATCATAGATCCATCTTAAGAGTTATTATGCATAAATGATTATAGTTGGATCGTTGAAAAAAGAAACACCTCAACTATATATAGAGGGTGGAAGGAAGAATCCAAAGGGTATTAGAGATGCATCTCCTCATTACATCGACTAAAAAATACCCCTTTACAACCTAAAATTACATCGACTAAAAAATACCCCTTTACAACTTAAAATATCAACACTATCAAAATGGTAAGAACCATGGAATACAAATTGAGAAGAAAAGTACATGGCACATGCATAACTTATAGTTTGAGAAATCCATCAACGGTTATGACCAAAGTATGTTGCAAGACCAATGCCTTATTTAGTGTTGCCTCTTACTCCCTAGGTTTTTTTTTCACATCTGCCCTTGTGTGGATGGATCCATGGTAGCACATACATGATTGGTTCCATTGGCAATCCCCTAGGGAATTGGGATCTTATGTTCTATTTGAGAGATTCTGTCACCATTTTTTGAATTTGGTTTTCAGTCTCATAACCCTGATTTTGTGCCTTTGCTCATGGATCAATCCATCTTCCATGGAATTAAATGAAGCTTGGGTATTTGTCTCCATGGGATCAAATGAAGATTGGGTATTTATCTGATTCTTAAACCCCATATCTAATTGCAATATGTTTCAAGTTCTTATTAAAAACAATAATTGTTGAAGCAATTCGGCATTTTCATTTTCCCATTTAGGAAGTATGCTAGTTATATATATCTGTTTAGGAAGTATGTTAGTTATATATATTGGTGTAATTCTTTCGGTATATATAATTATAATTTTGGCTCGCAGTATGTTGGATGAACCATAGATTAGACTAATTGATGAATGGTCTGCAAGCTGCAGGAGGTACACCTCCAATGACTACATCTTGCAACAAATATTTATGTTTGCGAGAGGAATGTTGCACATGCGTAGAACACAAAGGGTGCAGATGGATCGAAGGATACCGTAGACATGAACTAGGATTTTCATAGTTGAATCGAGTTACTATTTTTCTGGAGCTATCATGGTGGAGATATTAAGTGTATAGGTGCCCTCATAGGCTTTGATTGAAGGAAATAAAGAATTTTTATTGTTAATAGAGAAGGCATAGGGTTTTTAATAGACAACTCTCCATATAAATATATTTTAGTGAATTTTTGGGGTGTTTAAGTCTCTAGAGTCTCTCTCATCATTTCACACTGCTCTCTATTTTTCATTTTTCAACATTGGTGTAGATTTGGTGTTGGAAGATTGTAGGTTTCACATAAATAGATATCTCTCCATGGAAATACATTTTAGTGAATTTTTGGGTGTTTTTCATATTGAAGTTTGGAAGATTATTTAAATAGATGATCAAAGTCGTCATTGTTTTGGATGAATAGATATTAACTTCCATTATTTATGTTTATGACTGCTAAATATAGCCACCCACCTTCAACTCAACAACCTAAAACAACACTAGTTGTCAATCATTGGATGACTTAAGCTTAGTATCTTTGGTTTATCCCTACCAATAATATCCACCCACCTCCACATGAATCACCTACAACAATAGTGAAGTTTTTTTTTATTGTGAAGGGGCAAGCAGCAATAGGATGGGTTTTTTGTAGTAGGTTTTCCACAAGAGCATGGACACAAGGTGAACATGTCACCACTAATGTCAAACTTAAAACACATGGAAAATGGAATGGGGTATGAGGAGGAAGATGTCGACTTCATTGATAATCCATTTTAGGGTCAAGTGATTTGGTCCAGCCCTATTGTAGGTCGTGTGGATGTGTTGTGGGATTCCAACAAGCTACACTAATTGGGGTCCAAACCCTTGGAGGAGGCCACCATGGTGATTTTGGGCGAGTTGGCATAAGAAATGAGTGCACAAGGTACCAAAACCTTGAGACATATGAAGAACAAGGTGACAGGAGTTCTTGGCAATCAATCCAAGAACCATAACTGCTTAAGTGTATGCCTCGTGCTTGGATTTATGAACCCAATCATGTGGATCCATCAACCCTAGTTGTAGGGACAGATGAGGAGTTAGGTTTATTACAATCCAGGTACAAATATGAAAATACATTGAATGAGACCTATCATAAGATTGATTTCCTTTCTAATTGTCTTATTGGTTGGTAGGATTGTATTTTTGCTTCTGGTTTTATGGGAACTTTGTTGGATCTAAAATTACTGAGTGATGCCACATCCTCATAATCAAAGGTGGTAGGCATCCAATATCAGGAGGGATCAACAAATCCAAAGAGACTTAAATGTATCAAAAAGACACAATAATCCATTAGCCTAAACCCGGGTGGAAAAACTAAACTCAACGACATTATTGAAATGGGGGATCAAGCATTGGTAGGACATTTTCCTAGAAAGATAATGAGTAGTGAGGAGTTGAAGAATTGGACCAAGATAAATTTCAATGCAGTCATGGGAGCCTCTTCATTCACCCTAATTACGGTAAAAGGATGGTTGGTTTAGGGTTTTAAGACAGCTGGAGAACCATAAAAAATATTGCACCAACATTATAGGTGCAGATATCAATCCTTGTTCTTAAAGAAATGGCACATGGATTTTGATGTTGTTTGTCTAGTGTGGACATCATTGTTGTATGGGTTCATATTCTAGGATTTCCATTGATTTTTTGGTTCGATGAGTTGTTCAAAAATATTGGTAACTCTTTAGGTACTTTTGACAAAGTAGACTTATCCTTCCAAGAGACTAGGTATTATGGCACAACTCAAATCTTGGTAGGGTTGGAGGTGAGAAAATTTTTGGCAGATTCAATGGATATTAGAAGGGGAGATGGTCTTTTCCACCTCAATCTGGACTACAAAGGGATACCTTTCATATGCATACACTTCCACTATTATGAGCACCTTGTTTCAGATTGCAATTATCCAAGTATGAGAAATAATTGGGCATCGATGAAGCATTCAAGAGGTCCAAAGACATTGGATCTATAAACAATGTAGACCACAAGAAGGAAAGAATATGTAGGGGTTCAAGTGACCTTGAATGGCCTTCAAATTGGAATGTTGTTAACATATGCTTAGAACACAAACAATGGACAAATAACTAGGATGTGATCAATGACAACAAGGACGACAAGGAAATTTTGAGTAAGACTCATCATTCTCACTCTATGAATAGAAGTGTTTCCTCATAAAATTTTGTTTTGGGTTCATTAAGAAATGAGGGTGGATCCAAAGAAATGGAATCCTTGAGTTATTTTCTACCCAATTTGTTTGGTATTAAAAACCCCATTCCATTGCCTCTCATACATATACCTAGAATTGTAGAGGGTGTGGATATTACACAAGCTTCAAAAGGTTCCACTACAAACCCTAATATAGATTTCTCTCTAGATGGAAAGGATACTTAAGAATCCAGTCCCTTGGAACCAGTGAAGTACAATTTAAGACCTATAATAAAAGTCACACTTGATTTTCAAGGGAAGGTGCTGGGGGATTTAGGGTTTTTTGAGAAAATACCTAAACCCAATTGAATGGGAAAGAAATGTTTCATGTCAATGTCCCAAAAACAATCATCCTCAGAAGTCAAGTGTGGAAAAAAACTATCCTTAATTAGGGATCTTAGAGAAAATTCCCTTTTTGAGGGTTCCAAATGATTTTTCTAGCCCTCGATTGAAGAGGGATGGCCAACCCCTAAAAGAAGTTGGTTGTAAAGAGATTAGTTGATAATATCAAACATTCTATTATTATGTTATAAGATATAATGACATATGGGGAGAAAATCACTTAGGAACTCTCTAAATTGCTTAGGAATTGGGACTTTTATTTTATCGATGCCATAGGGAAATCCGATGGGAATGTGACTTGATGGAATAAATGCTACTTTCTCTCACAAATTCTTGACTTTTTCCTACATGACTACGGACCTCCTTTTTCTCTTTGTACCTAGGGAAATATAGCATTGTGTTGAATGTTTATGGTCCTTATATGGATAGGATGGACTACTGGGACATATTTTTCAAAATGGATAGTGCTCAAAATGAATTCATCTTGATTGGGGGGGCTTGAATTTCACCTTAGGAGCATCAAAGGTTTGGGGCCTTAATGCTCAAATGGACTCTCTCTCTAGATACTTTATTAGAAAAGTGGAGGAAATTGATCTTTTGGATATTGAACCTTCTAAGCTATCTCCCACTTGGAGTAATAAGAGTGTGGGGAAAGCCAAAATTGCTAAGAGACCCAAAAATATTTTAATTTCTGAAACCTTCATAGTTGAAGCCAAAGGGATCAAAAAATGGGTCACAACTTGAAGGGACTCTAATCATAATCCTATGGTGTTAGAAGTGGATCCTACAATAGAGAAACACGCCAACCCTTTAAACTAAATCTAGAGTGGATGAAGATGGAGGACTTTGTTGGGAAAATAAAAGCAGTTTTGAAACCATTTAATAGTAATGTAAGATAATCGGCTCCACTTCAATTCCAGCAAAATATAAAATACGAAAAAAAGGTAGCTTCTAATTGGGAAAGGGATAAAAAACCGAAAGATGATAGGGTTTTTAAAGAAGGAGAGGAAGCCTTGGAAGTGATCTGCATTAGGAAAGGTTTTGGATTTATGAAATAGAAACAAAAAATTGAAGTAAAGGTACTAGAAAATAAAAGAAGGCATATTCTTTTGGAAAAAGAAAAATAATGGAGACTCAATAGCAGGGTATTATGGTTATAGGTTGGGGATGAGAATACAAAATTCTTCCATAGATATGCTAATTGTAGAAAGATTATAAACTGTGTTTGGAAAAATGATAAGGCATATGGTACATAAGCTACCAATTTCAAGGACATGGCTTTTGAAAGAGTAGATCATTTTCCTCCCTTTTCAAGGAATATAAATGTGCTACAATAGCTTAAGTGATTAGGTTGTCAAACTCATTCCCTAGTTTTGTCAATGAGGATAATTGGGCCCTGATAAAGGAGGTTGGGAAAGAAGAACTATATCAAACTCTGAAAAGATTTCAAAATGACAAAATTCTTGGGCCTGATGGACTACCTATGGAATTCATCTTGGGTTGTTATTATTTTATAAAGGAATATTTATGAAGAGTGGTGGACACAACAAGGACTCAAGGAAAAATTTTGGGAGCCTTTAATATAACATTCCTAGCCTTGATTCCAAAAGGACATAATTTTGTATAACCTTTGAGAAGTTTAAACCTATCTCATTATGCAATTGCATATATAGAATTAAATCTCAAAGGTAATTGCTAGGATATTGAAAAGTGTTCTTCCAAATCAGATCTCTAGAGAACAATTTAGGTTCTTAGACGGAAGGCAAATTCATGAGGAAGTTGGTGTTGCCCAAGAATTTTTACATTCAATCAAATTCAGAAATCAAATATCGATGGTAATGAAATTGGACCTATCCAAATCTTATGACGGGGTAAGTTGGATTTACATTAGAGTAATTTTAATCCATTTAGGATTTTTCCATTAGTTTGTTGTCTGGATAGTGAGTTGCATTTCCTCAATATATTTTGAAGTATTATTAAATGGAGCAGCAACCCTTTTCTTCAGATCAAGGCGGGGACTTAGACAAGGTTTTCCCCTATCCCCCCTTCTCTTTATTTTAATAGATAAAGGCTTAAGTGGGATACTTAAGGAAGTAGAAGGAATTGGTGTTATAAAAGGGGACCTTATTGGAGTATCACGCAATATCACACATATAATGTTTGTAGATGATATTTTGATTTTCTATGAAGGCACTAGAAGAGTCATTAAGAAATTCAAGGGAGTCATGGATTTATTCTACAAAGCAACTCGGATTGTCATTAATATGGAAAAATCTATGATGACCTTATAGGGGATATCTGAGCAGGAAAAAAAAGTTACTACTCAGCTTTTTCCCTATAAGATAATTGATCTAGAACAAGGTCTAAAGTATATGGGTTTCTTTTTTAAGCCAAATCAATATTAAAATTGTGATTGGCAATGACCAATAGTTAAAGTGGAGAATAAAATAAACACCTGGTGCAATATATGGTTGTCTAGGGGAGGTTGTTTGGTTTTGGTAAAAGAAGTTTTGGAAGTGATTCTAGTCTACTATATATGTCACTTTCATGGGTCCCAAAAGGTGTTCTTGAAACCATTAGGAAACTTTCCTATAAGTTTATCTGGTGTACAGACCAAAAAAGAAAGGATTGGTGGTAGCCTCTTGGAAAAAGTTGGCATTATCAAAATCCATTGGAGGATGGGGCCTCAAAAATACCCTTCTCTTTTCAAAGGTTCTTGTTGCAAAAATGTATGGAGTCTAATTCAAGGAACATTTTTGTGGGTTTAGGTAGTAAGAGATAAGTATATATCCCTTGATCCAATGGAGGATTGGATCATCAATCCACTCAAATAGAAAAATATTGCCTTAAGTAATATAGAAAGTTGTTATATATGCTTTCCACATGGTTGGAAACTAGTTGATTTGGAAAATTGGTAAAGGGGATAAAGTGAAAATTGGCCTCAACCACGCCTCAACCCCTAGGTAGGGAGAAAAGGTATGCACAAAATTCCCCTTTAGATGATTTAGGAGTTAAGGAATAAAGGTTATTATAATCTTAGACAGTTTGCAACTGGGAAAGGTCCACTACTTAGCACTACCAATGGTTAGCATGGGAAGAAATTCGTTTGTGGCTTGAGTATGTAGAATAATGGAAAATATATGAAAATATCATGATAGGTAGCAATGTTAGGCTTAGGGGAGAAGAGGATCAATTGATCTAGTCATTGAATCCAACTCCAGTTTATGTTCCCAAAATAGGCTACAAAGCACTAGAAAAAGAAGGAAGTTAAAATTCCCAACAAAAAATAAGATATGTATGTGCTTGATCTTACATGACAAGGCTCCCACATAGGATTGGAAGTTAAAATACCCAATAAAAAAAAAGATATTTATGTGTCTAAGCTTACATGACAAGGCTCCCGCATAGGATGTTCTTCAAAAGAGGAATTTTATAGGGTCGGGATGGTCTTGTCAATGTCACCAAGCAGAAGAATATATAGTTCATCTCATGTTGGAATGTCCATACTCCAAGGAGGTATGGAAAGAGGTGGAAAGATCAATATGGATTGGGAATATCTGGGAAGGAAGAATTCTTGAAGAGGCCTTCAGAACCTAGTGTAACAGAAAGGAGACTTCCAAGATCATAGCACTTCCACTTAATATAGTCCAGGAAGTATGGCTTTCTAGAAATCTAAAGTTGTTTGAAGAAAAATAGGCACTTCCTTGCAAATGTGTTTTCCAATTCTTAAATATTTTGAATGCCTACCCACAGGTGCAGGAAAAATATATCTCCCATATACAAAGTGAAGTGGCTATAAATAAGGATATTCCATGAGATTTTTTTTATGGTACATCGCAGGGAAACCCTTCTAAGGGAGACTTGGTAGGCATACTATACCTTTATTTAGAACATAGTATGTTTATAAATTCATTGTATGTCATATACCTTTTAATGTGAAATTGTCAAAAGTTGTAAATTTTTGATTAAAAATCATGGTAGGTAAAGTGTTTGTCATTCATTTGCATCATCGTCTTTCATTATTATAAGTCTTTCAAATATAAGAGTGTGAACCAACAATAACACGTCAAAGTGATTTGTGTATGTAGAGAGAGGATTATGCACTATTTCCATAAGGACAAAGAATTCAATCGAGCCTAGTCGAGCTCAAATAGGGTTTGGCTTATGCATGAGTTTTAAATGAGCGAAACCGCATCTTTAAAAAGTTGTAGACTTTGAAAGTATGTGCCTTGCAATAATGTTACAACCAAGATATTTGGTGACTTAAATAAATTCTATTTTATAATGTTTAATAATTAATGATAATTTAGAAAGTGAATATGATTATTTTTCTTTTGTAGGAATTTGTAGTGTTATAGGGCTTTACACATAGTGCATGAAAAGCTCTCAAAGAAAAAATTAGGGCCTAAGACCTAGGACCAAAAGTATGGTTTAGGTCTTGATTCCCATTTCTGGTACATTTATCTTTAAATTTGTGCACATATATCTCTTTTGGGAAAACATTTGGGCTTGTGTGGTGGTTAAATGTCCTATGCATGATTCGTGAGTCCTAGAATTAATAGTTATGTACTAAGATCTTAGATTTTGTCCCTGGGTAATGTTTTAGGCTCCATTAACCATCTATTATGTGATAATAATTGAAAAACCAATCCCTTATTATACTCATACGTGAAATCTTCCCTTTAAAGGACTTATGTGTAGTCTATGGCCTTACACATGGCACATGATTTTTATAAGAAATAATTAGGATACAAGCTCTTAGTTTTCATCCCCAAACCATGGCTTAAGCCTTGATACCAATTCCTAGTGTATGAAACCTTAAAATATATACCATATATGACTCATATTTGAAATATTCCCTCTAAGGCATGTGATGTGGTCTAAGGACATAAGCAATTCATATAAGCACTAGAAGCAACATTTAGGGCCTAAGACCCTAGATTTGGGCCTCAAACCATGGCTAAGGCCTTGGAATCGGTCTCTAGTGTGCCAAAAATCAAAATGGTTAAAATATACCACAATTACAAAAAAAATCCCTCTCTAGAGTCTATGTCTAACAATGGAGGGTGAGGAAGGATGTCTCACCTGACAATAGAGGGTGAGGAAGGATGGCTCACCCAAAAACAGAGGGTGTTTTAAATCCCTACACATGGCCCATGAACATTAGAATTAATATTTAGATTTTACAACCCTAGTTCTTATTTTAAAAACATGGTATAAGCCCCTATACCCACCCCTCATGAACCAAACCTTGAAATTGTGTCCATATGTGACTCATAAATGAAATTTTCCCCTATAGGTCCCGTATGGCAGGCTAGTTCCCTATGCATGGGGCCATGATCTATAAAATAAATAATAGGGCCTAAGTGTAGTATACCTAGGGAGGTAATATGGGGTACCTAGGGAGGTACCCAATGGGAATGTGGTTATGTATTATTAGTGGAGGTC